>JAEOAD010001006.1:0-22669 GCA_036365145.1 Orientallactaga sibirica | reverse complement strand
GCTTTCCAGTTCCAGGTATGGGTTGCATTCCACTAAGTGGTTATTTTAATACTTATTTATTTAAGAGAGACAGAGAGAATATGGGCATGCCAGGACCTCTGACAAATGAACTCCAGCAATATGCACCACTTTGTGCATCTGGCTTTTCATGGGTACTGGGGATTCACAACTAGGTTGTAGGAAAGTTTTGAGTTTATAGTTTGCTTTGTAATTGTTGCTCTAATTATGATCTATAATAAAGATGAAAATACAGAGCAGATACATAAAAATATAAAATTTGGTACAAAAAAATGTAAACACATTTTAAGTAAGTCCCAGGCCCAGAGAATGAAGTTATTTCAGCTGTAATTGTAAAGGAGATTATTGTCACTAAGGGTCAGCCAATGGGTGCTAGGAAGACTGCTCAGCTGAGATATGAAAGGCACTTTCTCGTGAAGTCCCTGAATCTGGGTTCAGTTCCACAGCTGCCTATGCCCACGCCCATGCCTCATGCAAAAAACTGGCCTAAATGTCTAGTTTTCATTTGCACAGATGCAAGAAGATTGGGTGAACCCACACACACACACACACACACACACACAATACACACACATTTTTTTTAAGAGTAAGTCCATTTGTCTTGCACTGGGACAATTGGAGGGATGCTGTGAGGGCAAGACCCAACCCATTGAAGACACTGCATAATAAGAATGCTAACTACATATCTGATGATGCTATAGTTGATTCCAAGACCAGGAAACCTGACAGAGTTTAGCATAATGATAACTTAGGAAATGGTGAATAAATGTGTTATTTCAGAGATAACGAACGGTATCCTAAATACTGGAGAACTCACCTTTATTTAAAAGTTGTATTTTTTTGAGACCTAAGTATTGTAGGTTCATGGCTGGTTGTCCTCAATTTTTTGAAAATTTCAAATGGAATTGGCTTTGTCTTTATTATGTTGAGTAGTTATTATTGAAAGAACTTTCCTTTGTTAAGATATTTTTCCCTCACCAGTAACTAGATTAATGATGCATAGTGTTATTCACACAGTGGAATCCTGTGCAACCAGAAAAATTAAACTGTTAGAGGAACTCACAACAGCATGGACAATTCTTAAAAACAAGCAGTTAGAGTTGGAGAGATGGCTTAGTAGTTAGGGTGTTTGCCAAATGCCCCAACTCCCCAGGAACCACATAAGCCAGAAGCACAGGTCGCGCATGCATCTGGAGTTCATTTGCAGTGGCTGGAGGCCAGATGAGCCCATTCTTTATGTGCCTCTCTCTCTCTAAAATAAAATAATAAAATAATAAAATAGGCAGTTGAATCAAAGTAGATTCATATCTGTAAATGCAAAGGAAGGAAAAGCTAATGCATGGTATTGAGATAGATCATTCAGAGGTAATTAGATAAGTGAGGAAGTGATTGACATTGTGATCTTAAAAGTGAGCATTTGACTGAATTAATTATTTGGATAGGGTGGTGCCCTTTTTCTAATGTCATCTTCATTTTATAAGGTGAGAAGTATGTTGTTTTCTTTTATTCCTGGGAAAAAAAGCACTGCAAATTTTGTGTTTTAGAATATTGAAAATCATATATTTGGAATTATGAATATTAGTAGTGTGGGTTGCATGGGGCTAATATCAAAGCTGTGTTTTTTTTTTTTTTTTCTGATATACCCAGAGAGGAAACACTTTATAGCTTTTTCTCTCTTCTAGAACTCATATACTTTCCTGAGCTCATAGAGGTTCATTCCATTATCACAACACCTTCTCTGAATATGACCACTACCTCTCTTTCTCTCTCTCATATATATATACATATATATGTTGTGTGTGTGTGTCACTCTCTATTTCTTATGAAGCCTTTTGATTACATTGAGCCCACAAAATAAACTTTGATCACTTGTCCATTTCTATATGTGTTTATTTATTAGAGATACCTACTTCCATTGTAATACACATTGTACAAGGTGTGAAATAAAACTATAATATTGACCAAAGAAGGAGGCAAAGAAAATTGCTTTTGATCTCAAGTGCTTCACCTAGACACTTGGATCCTCTTATGACTGACTTGGTCATGGTGCTGAGCTCTTGTTTTTCCATAGTTGTTCCTCAATAGATGGGGAAGTTCTGAAAGAGATGATGCCCAGAAACCCTTGGACATTTATTTAAAACTTTACTCACTTCCTCCAAAGGTTCTTTACCCCATCAGGAGATCCAGATCACTCACCTGCACAGGATGCAACCCAAAGGAGAGCTTTGTTTCACCTTATCCCATATTCTCCATTTGTACAAATCTCCATCATCCTCCAGCTCCTCAACATGCAGGGCAAACTGAGGTTCAATGAAAGAAGCTCAGCTCTGATTCCACTGAGGAGATATTGGGAGATTCTGTCACATGTCAATCAAACCCCTGACCATGTTGCATTCTCAGCAAGAAACAAGTGGGCTATGCTGATCTAAAGGGTTTTGTTGTTGTTTTTGTTCTAGCCTGTATCGCTGTGGGTGGATTACTGCTCCACTGTTGACAGTAATCAGTTGCAGCATCTTCAGGCTCCATGCCACTGATGGTGAGAGAGTAGCATGTACCAGACCCACTGCCATGAAGCAAGCTGGGACTCCAAGAGCCAGGGTTGATGTGCCATATATCAGGATTTGGAAGAAGTTCTTGGCTTCTGTTGGTACCAGGTCATGTGACTTATACTTGAGCTGGTGATGGTGATTCTACAGAATCAGCCATGGATGATGGAGACTGGGTAAGCACAATTTCTCCATTGGACACTAGGATCATGATGGAGAGATGAACACAGACAACAGTTAAAATAGACCTCCTAGGGTCTGGAGAGATGGTTCAGTGTTTAAAGGTGTTTGCTTGCAAAGCCTGATGATCCCAGTTTGATTTCCCAGTAGCCATATGCACAAAGTGGCAAATGTGTCTGGGTCTGGAGTTTGGATGCAGTGGCAAGAGGCCCTGGCACACCTTTTCTCTCTCGCTCTTTTTCTCTGTCTCTACCTCTCTCTGCGTCTGTCTCTCCCTTTCTCCTTCATGAACACAGGCTCCCTTGTCCCTTTGTTCAGTATTTTATGTCTCCCTCTGCTGGTCACTGAATAAGCTGTTGAGATTTGACATAGATCTGTTTTAGAATTCCATGATTCTTCTTCCATATCAAATAACCTCTAGAATCTACAAAGTATTTATAAGAATTTTGAATAAATATTGTAAGATTTTCATGAAGCAAAGAAAATCAAATTAAATAACTTAAACTGACCTGTGACCTACATCTTAAATTCTCTTTTAGCTACTTTGTTTCATTTCTAGTTCACAACACTACCCAGACTAAGACATAGAGAGGAGTAGATTTCTACTCTCTATCTCTCTATCTCTGTCTGTGTGTTTTTCTCAGATAAAAAAAATGACCATCCATAATTTAAAAAGAACACTGCCATTAAATTTGAATATAAGGAAACTGGATAAAGAATATCTTTAAAATGTGTACAGCTTATATGATAATGAAGAAAAATAGAAACATTCCCTCTAATCTAATTTCCTGACTAAGGAAAGGATCTAACTCCTCACTGCTTCACATTTTCTGGATCTATTCAAATGTTATTAGCCCATAAGTTTTTCTCATGTCTTAACTATTGGGAACAATGTGAAAAGAAATATATACAATGAGGCCTATATAGATCTTAGGTATCTCCAGGTTTGTACCCAAAATAAGTACGGTTATGATAGAGTCATTTTTAGGTTTTATTCTGAGTGAGCTCTAAACTGCCCTCTATGGGTCTAATGATTTAAAAGCCCCTCAGTGGTTTACAAAGCTATATTTTCTGCACATCTTCAACATTTGTTAATTTTATACTAGCCATTATAACTGATGTGAGATGCTATTTGATTATAGTTTAATTTTGAAAATAGACTAAAACTTTTAAGAAAAATGACATTATGACAAGAATAGTTACCACTATCACACCCTATTTGTTCTTCAGAACTTGGTTCATGAAGGGAAGCAAGAATAGAAGAGAAAGATCATGTGATCATTATCATTTATTGAGCACTATATTACTCATGTCTTTGTATCTACTTTTAATGGAGAATTCATATGGAATGAATTTCAGGAAATAGTAGACAAAAATAAACAGGAAAATATACATATATTATTAAATATATATACACACATATATACATACATTTACATATTTATATAGTTAATGTGTTTTTAGTTTTAAATTAATCTTAGAAAATATGTCACATAGCATATGAAGTAGGATATAATGATATAATGACATGAGGAACAATATATGAGTGAAGATATGCCAAATCATCCATTATAATGTGAAGAGTTTTGAGCATCTTGGGCAGATAGTGAATGGGACATTGGGATTGCTGACTCAGGGGAACAGGAACACAGACATTCAGACCCAGATGATGCATTTTTATTTGATCACTAGAGGAGACAATCATAATGGCTGAAGTTAAGATAGGAAGGGGGAAAGTTAAACCAGGCATCCATTTTAAAAGCTATTGTCTTATCTACTTGAGGGAAAGGCTAGGGGATGAGCTTAACCTTGGCAGGAAGGAGGAGGGAGCCAGGACAGGACAAACGCTTAGTGGGAGCCCAATCATTGGATTCCCAGCTCTGGGGCTCCTCTATTCTCAAAGGAAGCTTTGCTGGAAGCACGAGAATAAAGTTTGGTACTTCTACTTTTCGCTGCATTGCTGAGTCTGTCTTCATTCTTGGAGCTTCCAAACCTGTGTTTGCATCAAGATAGTACCTATGGCCAACTGACCCTGGAGGGAAAGCAATATTCCCAAACAATAATACAATATATGAGACTAAAATAGTCACAAATTAAATGAATGTAAAACTATGTTTATGAAACTACATGAAATGCTAGATGCAAATGCTTATCTAATTTGGTATTTTGAGAGTCTACTTAACAAAGATAAAAGAAGAAGGAACTTTTTTCCTGGGAAAGCAACCACCATGGAGAGTTCTGGCTGCCCAGTCATGTCAGAAGTGGCTATGTTCATCAGCTCCCAGACCACCATGAAGAATCTGAAGGAAAAGGGGTTGAGAGGCAGAGAATGGAAAAAGCCCTTCCAGTGTGAATTCTAATGAGGAAAACCAAGATGAGAAAGCTTAGGAATGAGGCAGGTGCAAAAGAAGACAAAGGTGGGGAGTAGGAAGAAGGTGATGGTGAGGAAGAAGATGGAGATGAACATGAGGCTGAAGCAGCTAAGATAATGAAAATGATGATGTCAATAGCAAGAAGCAGAAGACCAATGAAGATGACTAGCCAACAAAAAAGAAAAAGTTAAACTTAGAAAAAGACCACCATCACATATTCACCCTCCACTTTCAGTCCCAGAATCACACTGCTGTCAGAAATCACCTGACCAAGAGAAGTTTGTGGGAGAAAAAAGTTTATTTTGGCTTACAGACTTGAAGGGAAGCTCCATAATGGCAGGGGAAAATGATGGCATGAGCAGAGGTTGGAAATCAACCTCCTGGCCAACAACAATGGACCACAGCAACTGGAGAGTGTGCCAAACACTGGCAAGGGGATACTGGCTATAATAACTATAAGCCTTCCCCCAACAACACTCTACCTCCAGGAGTTGTTAATTTCCAAATCGCCATCAGCTGGGAACCTAGCATTCAGAACACCTAAGTTTATGGGAGATACCTTAATCAAACTATCACATTCCGCCCCTGGTCCCCATAAACTGATAACCATCCCTGATGTAAAATGCAATGCATTCAGTCCAACTTTAAAAGTCCCCATAGATTTCATTAATCCTAATGATGTTCAAACATCAAAAAACCATAATGGCACAAAATAAACACTTACCCTGCAAAAGATGACATTAGACATAGCAAAGAAACATTCAACCAATATAAGATTTAAACAGGGCAAGCATCAAACTCTGTAGCTCCAAGTCCAACAACTCTAGTCAGGTACAAGTCTCCCAGTCTGATAATTCTAACCAGCAACAAGTCTCTGGAGTTCCAATTCCACCCCTCAGGCTAGGCTACTCACAATCCTTGGAATCTTCTTCTGGGGCCAGCAGCTCTCCTTGGCAGCCATCTGGTGGTCCTGACATCTCCACTTGATCTCCCCTGCAACCCACAGTTCATCCTCATGGCTCCACCAGGTCTCCATGCAGGCATTCAGCAAACCTGCTTCACAGTGCATATGGCCATTTCCAAAACACAAGACCATGCTGCAAATTCAATGATCCTCTCTGTTCTGCATTTCTTATACTCCACAATACCAGGTAGGTTGCCAGCTTGTTAAACCAGGGGGAAATAAAGCAGACTTTGAAGAACAGGACACTCCTTGAGCACTTAGGACCCTTCAAAGGAGTCTACATTCTTCCTATTGCCCCAGGGCAGGTCATCTGGTCCAATCTCAAAGGTTTTAATCTCATATAATTGCAGCTGAACAGGCAGAAGTTTCAGCATGAATATGTCATTTCTGTGCCATATTCCTCTTCACATACCAATCCATTTCTATGCACTGCAACCCTGCACAAGTTCTCAGGACACAGGCATAACAACAAGCCTCTCATACAAACTTCTTCTAACCCAGTCCAGACAATGCTCCTTTTCACCCTCATAAGCCAAACCTCACAGTCCATACTTCTGACTGCATTCAGGTCTTGCCATTCTGACCAGAATAATCCATCAAGCTGTACTAACAGCACTGCAAGGTATCTCTTAGGCCAAGGTTTCAAATTTGTCCACATTCCTCTTGAAAATCAGCTCCAAAAGGCCAAAGCCACACAGTCATATGGCTAGCAGCAAACCCACTCTCAGTACCACTATTACTGTTGCAGACAGGTTCACATTGCTAGCAGAAATCCTCTGACCAAGAGCATCTTGTGGGAAAAAGAGTTTATTTTGGCTTACAGACCCAAGGAGAAGCTCCATGATGGCAGGGGAAAATGATGGCATGAGCAGAGGGTTGACATCAACCTCTTGACCAACAACAGATGGACCACAGCAAGAGGAGAGTGTGCCAAACACTGGCAAGGGGACACTGGCTATAATACCCATAAGCCTTCCCTCAACAATACACTGTTTCTATTAGGTGGGAACCTAGCAGAACCTAAGTTGATGGGGGACACCTGAATCAAACCACCACAGTCACCTTCAAGTAGAGGCAGACCCAGTCTAATGGTTTAAATGTGTGAGCCCATAGACTCAGGCTTGAATATTGAGTGTTCCCTTGATGGATCCCTACTGAGGACACAGTATGTCACTAGGGGCAGATCTTGGAGTCCACCGCTAAGTTGTGCTTGGGGATGGATCTTCCCTCGATATCTACTAGGTCCATTCAGAGCAGTTGGCACTCTGGAGGTTTTGCACTGTTTGCTGCTTTTGGTGTATGCTGGATGTTTGATGATGTCGCTCTGCTTTGATCTATAGACATGACCCAGCTTCTTTTTCCTTTGAGGGTATTGCCCTGGACTTTGCAAGCCTGAAATAAACACCTACCCCCACCCATAAGCTATTTCTGGTTGCTGTTTGTCCAGCATGTGATGCTGACTGCAAAGATACAATTGACACTGAGAAGTGGGGCAGATGCTGTGATGATTTGTGAACTGGAGGAATGTGGAAGTTCTTGGTGTTTGGGACTGAAGAAGCCTCACAGTGCAAAGTTTCATGCACTAATCTGGTAAGAGTTTGAAAATGCTTATTGTAGAGAAAATTGTGGACAATAAAGGCTTGGCTTATGAATCTTCAGAAAGGAAGAAGAGGGCTGGAGAGATGGCTTAGTGGTTAAGTTGCCTGCCTGTGAAGCATAAGAATGCTTGGTCAAATCTCCAGGTCCCACGTTTAGCCAGAGGCAAAAGTGATACAAGGGTGCAATGTCACACATGTCCACAAGGGTGTGTATGTGTCTGGAATTCATTCACAGTGGCTGAGAGGTCCTGACACCCATTCTGTCTCTGCCTCTTCATCTCTCTGTCTCTCTCTCTAAAAAAAAAAAAAAAAAAAAAGAAGAAGAAGAAGAAGAGGAGAGAGATACCAGAAATATTTGTTGGGACTGATCAATAGACATAAGGTCTGGCTGCATTCTTCTCCCCAAGCATTAAGAGTTTGATAAAGGTTGAATTTAAATGTCATAGAGTGGTGTGTTTGGGGAAGGTATAGAACAGAAAGATATGAAAAATATATGGTTTATCACAGGAAATATTTTAAGAAATTTAATGTTACTGGCACAGAGACAGATTTTAGGTTACTAAAGCTTCAACTGAAACTTGACTAACACCATTAAGAGGGCACATTTAGCATTGGGACAATGGAAAAGACACCTGAGGATAAAATCCACGCAGGTAAAGCTCAATAAGGAGATATGCAAACTCTTCTACAAGAAAGTGACTTAAAGAAAGAATTCTAAACATGCACCCTGCTCTTCAAGATCAAGGTTTATTTCCCCCCTAGATTAACAAATTTGGATGTGTCAAACACTTGGTGATGGTTTGGGAAACATTAACAATATAGGGAAGTAGTCCATGAAATACACCAGGTTCCAGAAACAGCTGCTGAGAAGCACCATCTGAAACAGGGTTGAATGGATGATTCCTTGTGTACAGGCCCAGTAAGGCCACTGTGTAAAGAGAACCAGTTCTAGAACCCTCTGCTTGATGCAAGATGGGGAACAGGGTTGAAACAAATTCTGTTTGGAGAGCAAATAAGTCCATTGTGTGGAGCTGTGAAGATGGACTGTTGTTTGCACTGGAGACATGAAGATGTTCTAGATATACCAAGGCAGGGAAATGGCTACCATAGAGCGCTGTTGGCTTGGGATGAAAGTTTTCCCTGAGCTACTCAGCTTAGCTGGAGGGTGGAACAGAAGATCCAGAAACTGTCATCATTGATTATGGATGTCAGACCTGAACTGCAGATACTTGATGTTTACCTGCTTGTTATTAATTTGGTATTGGTCCAGTTTTTCCCTATTATACCTTATTGTAAGAGAAATATAAATGTTTACACTGTGCCATTATGTCTTGAGAGTATGTAACATGTTTTGATTTCACAGGACTCACACTTAAGAGACAGTGAAATCTCCAGTGAGATTTTGGACTTCAGAACAGTCCTAAATTTCATAAAGATTATGGAGCACTTTGAAGTTGAAGTGAATGCAAATTGCATTGTGAGATAGATGGTCATGCATCTGTGGGGATCAGGATAGAATTTAGTGGTTTAAATGTGTGGCTTCATGATCTCAGGCTGGAATTGTGAATGCATGGTGGGTGGAGCCCAACTAGGGAAGAGGTATGTACTGGAAGAAGATCTTGGAGTCCAAGGCTAAGGTGCGCTTGGAGGTGGATCTTAATTGTTTGCTAGGTGTTTGATGATGTCCCTCTGCTTGGATCTGCAGAATTGAGGTAGTTTCTTCTGCAAATTGATGGTGTTCCCCTGGATTTTGTAATCCTGAAATGAACCCCTTCCTCCCATGAGCTGTTTCTGGACTGATGTTTGTCCAGGCACTCAAAGCTGAGAGCACACCCACCATGGACAGTACTACCCACAGATGACACAGCTCTTAACATCAAATGAGAATGTGCGAAGAGGAGAAAAAATGAACCAAATCTCCCAAGACCTAATTTTTTTCATAAAAGTACTTTAAAAGAAAAATATATAGTATTATTTTAAATTGCATTTTATATTTTTAGGTGTCAGCCATCTTTAGTGAGCCTGCCTTCAGAGCTTTCTGTATCCTATTTCTTACTTTACTTGTGGTTTGACCATATTCATTTTAATTCATAAGTGGGGAGGGATTTGTGAAAAAAAAACAAAGGCAACAACAAAATGAAAAATCAGTCTTATTTTGAGCATGCCAGTACCTTTTTCTGTATATATACCTAGCTGAAGTATAGGTAGTTGATTTGTATGAAATGGTTAAACAGGTAAAAAATAAAAGGTTTCTTTTCCTTTTTTTTCTCAATGAAGTTGCTTTTTTATTTAATTGATTAATTTAGGGGGGCAGTTTAATGTACACGTGAAACAATATCCAACAATAAACCAGAATTTTATTTTGCTGAGTTTTCCTAATAAAAAAGTAAAAGAAACTTTATATAGTTTGAAAGCCTTGGGAAGACAAGGAGTGATATTTCTGTACTAAATCTCTGAAAAAATTTAAAGCTGTATGACTCCCTCTGCTGGTTACCATACTAATTCTTTTTATGGGAATATATGAATTGTTATAAACTTTTAAAAAATGCAAACTTGGCCTAGAGAGATGGCTCAGTACCTAAGGCCCTTTCTGCAAAGCCTAATGACCCTAGTTCAATTCCCCAGTATCCACATAAAGCCAGATGCCAAAAGTGGCACATGAATCTGGAGTTGGTTTTCAGCAACTACAGGAAGAGGCCCCAGTGTACCCATTCTCCCTCCCTCCTCTACCTCTTTGTCTGTCTCTTTCCCTGATCGCAAATAAATAAATAAATAAATAAATAAATAAATAAATTAACTAAAATGCAATCTTATTACTAAGAGAACAAAAATTAAAATATAAATACAAACCTACTGCTAGGAAAAACATCCTACATAATAAAAAATTCATTGTATCTATGAAATGTCTAAATAACAAACAGATTATTGAATAAATTGGGTTATTTCCATATTAATAAATTATCAGGCAATGAAAACATGGATTATATTATATAATGTGGTACTTTGAATGGATGGCCCCCAATATATTAAGTGTTTTATTAGCTTGTAGTTTACATCTACAGCCACCTGGCTGAAGGCAATGTCACTGGGTGTATCTTAAGGTGTGATGGTGGGTTTGAAATTTCAATCTAAAGATATACAACGTGTGTCTAACTGGAATTCCTGAAGTGTGCTGTGCTGTGTGGCTTTTCTCTCTGTGCTTGGACCTGTGAAAGCAGGCCAGCTTCTTCTTCCATTATTAAACTTCCCCTGGATCTATAAGCTTCATTAAATATCCCTTCCTCCATAACTGTGCCCAGTCTGAAAGTTCATCTCAGCGAACCCGAAGCTGTCTGATACATATATCTAGTCTATATATATTATATTTATATTATATATTATAATATAATGATATATTAACAATATGTTATTATATATTGATAATAATAAATTAATAATATATTATATTATTATGTAATATATATTATAGAGTATTAAATATAACAGTGAAATTCTAAAGATTTTATCAAATGTTATGTTTGAGAACTTGCGATCATAAATAACAAACACCATACATTTTTTTAGTACAGTTTACTTTCCAAAATTAAATATAATTAGTTTAAGTCCAAATTTTTCTATTGGCATAATGCTGGCAATCTGACTACCAAACTCATGATCTATTTGTACAACAGGACAAGTCAGAAAGGAAAGGTCAGGTCTTGGCATTGTTAAGTGTGGAGTTTTAAGAAAATGAATCCCTATCTTTCCAAATAAGAAACTATATATTTATTGAGTAAGACCTAAAAATCTTAAAACTATCTTTAAAAATCTGTTTAAACATATTATTTAAAAATAATGTGAATTGGCATAGAAGTGTAAAGTTGCTAAAAAAACAGATGAAACAAAAAGATAATTTGAAATCATAAAGGAGAATAAAAAAATCATAAAAGCGAGTGAATATATTGAAAAGAAAGTAGCTTTTCTTGTACCAGCCATTCCTGAAGCAGTAAGAACAACAGTACTATGGAGAAATTAATTGTGGCATCATTACTTTTATGGGAGGAAAGGATTCAGATTACTTACAGAATATATTCAAACCTGTCTGGCATTGCTGTCAAAATGGCAGTGCCATATTGACTCTTTTTGTGCAAAAATCCTCCAGTACTTCAGTGCCATATTGACTCTGGCCTATTCATTTTATCAGCCCCCTTCTAGACAACCCTTCAGCTGAAAAGCAGCTACTGGGATCTCAAATGCTTCAGCTTGGAGACAATTATTTTTGAACTGCCCAGCCTGTAACCTGTAACATAATTTAATAATTTAATTTTTGCATCTGATGGTTTGGGACCTGAGCATCATTTTGGATTTCCATTCTTAGGCTTCAAACAAACTGCAAATTGTTTTGTTATCTTCATTTCCACAATGTGTTCATTTGGCTGAATATTTCCACCCTTCTACTCAAGGAGAATTAAAAATTACTGGGTGTCTTTAAAGATATCTGTCCCTCACAGGCAAGTGAATTAAAACCAGACACAATGGGAGGAAAGCTTCATTTAAGTTTACAGCCATCTCTCAAACTCCAGCCCCACCATTGGCATACTTTGTGTTTTCTGGAGAAATTAAGACCAGCCCCAAACACACCTTTAATGGAAAAACCAGGTGGCTAATCTTACTATAAAATTCTAGGAGATTTACTACACCTAGATGGATGTAGAAGGCAGCTCCATGTTCTGTGTGTTACAGCTGTGGAAAACATCCACATTGAGAAGACAATGGCATGGGAAGGTGCTCTGGATTAAAGACACTGGTCCTGTTGCTGCTGTTTTCTATGGCCTTCCCTGAAGGGGAAAAAATCTTCTCAGATTATTCTAAGGGATTTTCTACAAAGAAAGGCAAATTATCTAAGAAATAAAAAGTACTCTTGGTTCTGGCCGTTGGGGGGTTGTAACTCTAGGAGTGAAAAGTGAGTGCCACACTACAGCACGATCACACCAGGTAATGGCTCCATTGCCTGAATATTAATAAAAGTCATTAGTTGAACTCTGGGCATGGAGGAAATGTAACAATATGATACTTGGTACAAAAGACAATCTGGAAAACTCCAACACTCTACTATTTTATTCTATGGCCTTCTGTGGTGTCAGGAAAAGTTTCAGGAAGAATAACAAATAGAACATTATTTTAGAGTAGTGAAACAACTCTATGATACTGCAATGGAAAACATAGTGATTTTTTTTTTTTCCAAAACCACAGGTTGTATAAAACCTACACAGTGCTCTGAGCTAAAGCACTAACTCTAACTGCTAAGAATGTGCCAACCTGAGTTATTCTATTGCAAGGAATGCACCACTGTTGCTGGGATGATGGTGTGAGAGCCTGTCCAAGGAGAGGGCATGGGGGATGTAGAATAGCTTCCTCCCTTCTTCCTGATGGTGCTGTGAGGCAAAAAGGCTTAGTTGTGAAAAGATCAACTGGCTCATCAGCACTTAGATCAACAAGCAGCATTTGAAATAAAATGAATATATTTCAAATGTCAAATGTACATTTGTTTTACTGATAGTGAATTTGAAAGTGACCTATGAATGGATTTTGATTGATGGTAAATGACACAGTTAGGTTGTAGAAGATCGTGGAGTTTCCTGTGACTCTCTTTAAGTGAGCATTTAATACCAGAAGCAAATGTGTGTAGTTACTGTTTTCCTTCCAATATTCCTAAAAGAAGATTCTCATGTAAAGAAGAATTGTTGTTTGAAATTCTTGGTCTAAAGTGGAGTAAAGACAGTTCACTGAAAACCCCCACGTGAACTTCAAACAAGGCCGCTTCTGAGAAAGGCTCTCAGCAGGCGGAGACCCCAGATGAGAAGCTGGGGCAGCTGAGCCTCACACTTCTGCTTCCTAAGGGGGTTTATGTCATGACTTGTATCACCGTGGGAGGGTTACTGTAAGAATGTTGACAATAATAAGTTGCAGCATCTTCAGGCTCCACATTGCTGATGGTGAGGGTGAAATCTGTCCCTGATCCACTGCCGCTGAACCTCGAGGGGATCCCAGGGATGGACTGGGAAGCGTACTTGATGAGGAGCTTTGGGGCCTGGTTTGGTTTTTGCTGATACCAGTGTAAGTTTGTGCTAATGCCCTGGCTGGCTCTGCAGGAGATGGTGGCTCTCTCCCCTGGAGTCACAGGCAGGACCGCTGGAGACTGGGTCAGCACAATATCACCTCTGGAAGCTGAAATCACACATGAAACATTAGGAGAACAAGTCTGTATGAAAAAAAAACACTAAACCAATTAGAAAAGGAAAATGAGTATTTCTGTTTTTTTAACTTTCTCTAAAAAGCAAGTCAAATTCCATATGTGAAGAGCTCCTAAGGAGAAAAGAACATTAAATATTTAATTCATATCCACTTTTTGCTGTTTCCAAATATCCTTACCTGAAACCCAGAACAGCAGAAGCCCAAAGAACTGTAATGGGGTGCCATATTTCTGCTCTACCCCTGTATACGTTGATCATGCCAGGCCCAAAGAAAAGCCTGCTTGTAATATATTGTGAGGCAGGAAATACGTATGCAAATGACTGGGATTTTATATCTGTTTAAATACCGAGTATCAGGACAGCAGGCTCTTTCCCTTCTCTCAGTATATTATGTCTCCCTCTGCTGGTCATCTGATGAGATATTGCTTTTACATAGAGATCCGGGGAGCTTCTCCACTGAGGGTGGAACAGTGAGCACACAGAACGTCCTTTGGTGCAGCTGTAGTCCTCTGAGTGGAACATCACCTTATGGGACCATGTTGACTCTCTCCTCTGTCCAACAGTAGGGATGAGCTGAAGGCCCCGATTGCCTGAGCATTCATTCCATAATTACAGCTGGTGAGTAAGCAATTGCAAGAATGTGTGTTCTGTAAACATGTGAGTCTTTCACATGATGTGAGTCTTTAAAGGTCTGTCACCTTGGTGAAGCATGTTAGAGCTGTATGTATCCAAATGCTTGTTCATGCCTTTCCAAGTAAAACCAAGGATTACATCTTGATTGTCCTACTCTAAGAATGATGCAGATTGGTAGGAAAGTTGTTGAAACATGGCATACCTAGGTACCATACACCACCTAAATTGTTACCCCTAAACCCCAGATTTTCACCAGTTCTGATTTTTGGGTTCCAATGGCAAAGAACCATGCCAGTCATAATAAAAACAAAAGCTATGTATGGCAGCTGGCAAGACTCATGCCAGAAGAAACCAGGCCACACTCCTCCAGAATGGTGGGTAGTTGAAGGTAAGACTCCATGAGATAACTTGGCACCATATCATGATCTTGGGGGTCCAGGCTAGACCATATCCCAGGGTTGTTAAACAAAAAGGACACTGAGATGGCCAATGAAACACTAATAAACAACAACAGCCCAATATTCCAAAGCAAAGCCACACCAGCATCAGGAAACAAATGAACAAGAAAAGAAAACAAATATGAGTAACTCTTTCTGTGTCGTGACTCTGTGCCTCTCAGCCCCAACTTGAATGCCTCATACATCCAGGCTGAGGGTTAAACAAGGACACTGAATATCAAAGAAACGCTAATAAAAAATAGCCCAATATTCCAAAGCAAAGCCACACCAGCATCAGGAAACAAATGAACAAGAAAAGAAAACAAATATTTTCCTGGGCCCTCTGTTTGTTAAACAAGGACACTGGACCCCAACACATGGATATCAAAGAAACGCTAAAAAAAAGGACACAAGTTTGTGAAACATTCATTATGTGGTATAGTTGCCCATTCCAAATTAATAATAATAATGACAAGCTTACCAAATTTTAAGGTATGGTGCGGTTCAACAACAGGTGGTATGGAACTGAAAGTGATTGGCAGATGCAATGGGCACCTTAACTTACATAGACAAGTACTCAGCCCCTCACATTGTGGGCTGCTTTTCTCTTCCTCAGACACCACTGCACACTTTTGACCTTTTGACTGTGTGGGGATACACACACACACACACACACACACACACACACACACACACACAGTTTCAGGATTGTATTAAAGTTTGTAATTTAGATCTGCAGCCACTTGGCTGGAGGAAGTGTCACTTCTATTCTTCCAGCCCTTGCTGATATTATGGATGCTTGGAGTTCCTGACTTGCCTGTGCTTAGTGCTGGTGGTGGCTTTTCTTTCAGCAAAAGTGGGCCATATTATGTCATGTTTAGTGAGCTAAATAACTATAAATGTGTCTGGTTTTGAATTGATCTTGAGGCTATTCAAACAGCATGAAAATGCATATGACATTTATGTATACATGTATGTATTCTCATCCATTCAGGTGCTTGTTGACTAGGAAAAGCATATTCAATGTTTAGGATCCATAAATAGTAATTGACATTGTCCCAAAGAATTCTCATCCATTCAGCTGCCTCCTTTAATCTCCAGTACAAGTATCAGACGACTAGGGACTGCATCCTATCTATACAGAAGCAAACAACAGTCTCTGAGGCCCCTCCTATTTCTGTTTTTTGATCTCATTCCTTTTGTTCTCCTGCATCCTCCAATGTCAAAATTTTGAAGAGCTCAGAACAGTGCATGGAGAAGGAATAAAAGGAAATAACAGAAAGGAATATGATCAGATTACCATGTGTCCATAAATTAAAGTTCTCAAGGAAAAAAAAAAAAAGAGCAGTTTCTACCACACCACTTTCCTGCTTAAACACCTAGATATAAGGAAATATCAACAGAATTCTGTGTCACCCTGAGATAAATCAAATGCTTCCTTACTTAAGTCCTCTCTGACATGAATTTCACCAAAGTGCAAAACAAAGTAATTTGACCAAAACAAAAGTAAGTAATGCAGAGTGGCTTCATTGTGGTGATTACAGATTTCCAGGTGGAATATGAAAGAAGTTAGAGGAGTAAGCCAAAGAAGGCCTAAGATGCAATAAATAGAGCTAAATGGATAAGTCTGGTGGAAACTCTAAAATAAAAATTCCCATAGAAAAATAGACAGTCAGGGGCTGGAGAGAGTGCTCAGTGGTTAAGGCTCTTGCCTGTGAAGTCTAATAACCCAGGTTTAATTCCCTTGTCCAGCATAAAGCCAGGTACACAGAGTGACACAAGCATCTGCAGTTTGTTTGCAGCAGCTAGAGGCTCTGGTGAGCCCATTCATAGCCTCCCTCCCTCCTTCTCTCCCTCTCTTTCTCTCTCCTCTCTCTCTCTCTATCTTTCTCTCACTTCTTATAAATAAATAAAAGAATTTCAGCCTATGGACTAGAGTTGCCTTATTAAGAAAAAGGAAAAATTGACAGTCAAGACTGGACTCCTCAGTGATCAAATGTGCATCAGGACTTCATTCAGATTTAGACTAGTGACAATTACAAGTGTCATAACATGTGTCCATAGTTTATTTTGAAATGCAGTGGGAGACTAAAATCAATGAGGGTGCACTAATCACATTGGCAGAGGAAATTTCCACACAGCCTTGCTATCAGGTTATAGGATGTTTAAATGCTTTTTTCCAGACTTACAGTAAAATTTTACCTTAAAATCAGAGCAATAAAAATGAAAATCATTCAACCTGGCCACAAGAGATTTGAGATTTATGGGTAAGAAAAGTATGATTATAAAGTAAATTAGAAAAATTAAAAGACAAACGAAGTCCTTGTGCTGATACAAATTTCTCAGTAATCAGCCAGACACTATTCATTAAAGGATGCAGAGTATAAAATAATAAAATCTGCAAGATTGTCTCTTGACAAGAGAGCCACTAGGGGAAGACAGGAGCACCCAGTGAACTGGTTTCAGGGGTCCAGCTGCAAGTAGCTAGGGTTTACTACAGTCAGGGTCCCAAAGAAGACTGGCTGTTGATTGAACAAGCGCCAGACTTTGGCTTTGTCTACATGATACTAATGCTACAGCTCTGCATAGTGCAGGAGTTATGGGGTAGTATACTGAAGGTTCAAAGGGACAGCTGAGGACCAGGCAATGTGTGTGTGCAGAGTCTGTGTTGGCAGCTCAGCAGAGAGAACTATGGGAAGCTTTGTGAATTTAGAATCAGGTGAAATGAAGACCTGAGGCATACACACATGCAGTAACATAGAATGTTTGTAGTGGCAGTCAGCGGCTATTGGGTGGAAGTAACACAATGTTGGGCATTGCTAAAAATGGGCTGGGACTGTGAGGAGGCTGGCCTGAACAGTTGGACATGGCTGGTGACCTTGGGGTGTGGGGTTGCAGCTGACCCTATCATTGGGAACCCCTGGCGATGTCCATGACTGGCCTGCCCTACCCTCAGGCAAGGTTGTAGTGTGCCCTGTCATCACCCAGAATGGGTAGAACTGGCGAGCCCTCCTCCTGGATCCCAAAAGCTTGACCATCCCATAAGTCAGGCTTTGCCCTTCCCCCACAGTTCCTGACCTTGTGACTAGCTGCCCAAGAGACCCCATGTGGCTGAAGTCAGGTAGCTTTTCTGCCATCTCTCTCACAGCTCCTCCCCCACAGCTTTCAAGTCAAAGTAGCTTTTACTGCATTCTTGCCCCTCCCTCACAGCTCTGAAGTCACAGGAGCTATCTCTCTCACAGCTCCTCCCTCACAGCTTTGAAGTCACAGTAGCTCTTCAGCCACTATGTCCCTTACAAGGCATTAGATAGCAACCTATAAACTATGTATGCGATCACCATATAGTCTTGTATGTTCCATCTCAACCTTCCTCAAGTGTTTATAAACCCACTCCCCTTTTGAATAAATTAGTGCTGTCCATCAGATGGTCTCCCGGGTGTTCATTGCCTGTCATCGCACTCACCTGCTGCTCCAGGATGGACCCTGCTTCCCCCAACTCCTCCTTGCACAGGACATTGGTGGCCAATGACCACCTGGGGAAGACCCCAGGGAACAGGACAGGCAAAGAACTCACAACACAACAGAGATGCCATGTAGGCTGACATGCCTTATGTGTGAACCCCAAATGTTTGAATCTCATATTACAACACCATGTGACCCCCTTGATGGACATAAAGCTACAGAATTTAGTGGGGTTTTTGTTTGCTTGTTCTGATGGGTTTACTTTGAAACATTTCTTTCAATATGTTACTCCATTATGCAAAGACGTCTGTGGTATTGTATGTTGGATGTTTCTAATTTGCTTTTGTTTCTATAGAAGCTCAGAACTGAGTTTGCTTTGAGTCTCAGGACATTTTGAAAGTAGTCCTTTTGATAATGTTGGAATTCTTAGGATAATGTGGACTTTTAAACTAGGAATTTAGTGGTACAATGTTATACTTTAAAGAGATGTGTTGGGGCTAGAGAGATGGATCAGTGGTTAAAAGTGCTTGCTTGCAAAGCCTGAAGTATAGGGATTGAGTCCCTAGTTCATAAATCCAGATACACAAAGTGGCACATGTGTGTGGAGTTTGCAGTGGCAGGAAACTCTGTCACAACCTTATTCTCTCTCTCTCTCTTCCTGTCTTCCCCCATCCTTCTCTCCCTCCTTCTCTCTATCTCTCTCAAATAAATTAATTAATAAAATATTCAAAAATAAAGAGGTGTGTAATAACAAGTTGACAAAGAGTGGTGGTTAGTCTACCTTTTAAAATTGAATGCATTTAGAATTAACCTAGGAGATTGGTGAGGTGTGCCTCTAGGTTTAGGTGTGATGATATTTCTAGAGAAATTAACCAAGTACCATTGATATGGGGACTATCATACCATAACTTGAGTTAAAGAGGCTTAACTATCACCACAGTATTCTGCCTCAGTATGAGCCCAGAATCATGGAGACAAGTGACCAGGCATCCCTGGCATTCGTGAGATCAAATAAATTACTCCTCCCTAAAGTTGCATCTGTCAGGTGTTTGTCAAAGTGAATAAAATATAATTAAATCAATTAGGAACGTTCACACTCTTTCCATTACTGAAAAACATACAAGAAATTGTAATACACTATAGTTACCTTAAGGTGGTGTGATGTATCAGAACTAATTTCTACTATCAAACTGGATTTTGATTGATGTTTCTGTTCTTTTCTGTGGATTCATGTTCTTGTCTGCTTTTCTTTCCTGTGATTTGAACAAGCCCCTTATGAGTTCTTTCTGAGTATGATTGTTACTAGGGACTATTCTGTTCATACTTCCTTCTTTCTTTTAAAATATTTTATTTATTATTTATTTGTAAGAAGAGAGGAGACCAAAGAGAATTAATGAGTGCTCATGTTTTTCTAGGCATGTTTTTAATTTGATTTCATCATGATAAATAGATCAAAGCTTTTAATAAATATCTTAAAGATATTCCTGAGCTCTCATGCGATAAACCAAATATTTGTATTAGTTATGATAGTGAAATATTGTCCTTTGACAGCAGAACTCATGAAGGACATGTTGAGCTACTACAGGATTTAATGTTTTTCATCTTTAAATGTGAAAAAACTTAGGACCCTTGGGAATGAAAGACAGAATCGAGTAGATATTATACTCAGGGAAACAACCTACTCAGAGAATAAATACTACATAATTACAGCCCTATATTTTTTAAAGAAAAGGATGGTGATTGCTTGGAGTTTGGGGGAGTGAAAATTATGCACTTTATACAAATTAGTTTTGAAGATTTTTTCATGCAAAATGAATAGCTTTTATATAGTAAATGTGCAATATTGAATATACAGTTCACAATCTGTTATCACACTTTTAAATATGTTAAATAATTTGACCTAAATCATGAAGGACTAAGAAAAAAATAAAGGTTATAGATGTGTTTAGTATTTTGGTGCAGTAATGTAATCACTCAAATGTGTATGTATGTAAACTCAGCAAGATGAATGTATTACTTATTAATATTTGTATATCAGTCAAATCATAAAAGTGCTAAGGAAAAACAAATATAAAATTTAATTTCTATCAGTTATTACTCAACCATGTCTATTCTGTTTTTTAAAATATATTATTTATTTCTTTATTTGACAAATAAATGAGAGAGAGAGAGAGGGAGGGGGGAGAGAGAGAATGGGTGCCCCAGGGCCTCTAGCCATTGCAAACGTACTCCAGACGCATGAACCACCTTGTGCATCTGGCTTACATGGATCCTGGGGAGACAAACTGGGTCCCTTTGCTTTGCAGGGAAGCACCTTAACCACTAAGCCATCTCTCCAGAACTAACAATATTTACTCTTAATCAGACAAGTAGAGGTAAAGTTAACAAGAATTAAGATGTAATAAATACTATAAAGCCAATCTGGTGGAGTTAGAAGTACAAAGAAATTTCCTTTTACTTCTTCAACTTCAATTATTAAAAAAATAGTTTACAAATTTTTATTTTTGTTCTATAAATAACAAGTTTCATTCTCATATTTTGTAGACATATCATAATACTTTTCTCATGTTTACTCCTGAGCACCTTCTTCTGTCCCTTGCCCACACACAACTGATTGTCTTTATTTTCTACCACATAGTCCCGTTCTGCTTCACTTTCACATTATGTGAGTGTATATGGCTGTAGATACAGACATACATGTTTATACACAGAGAGTGGGTCATGTCTTCTAAACTTGGTTTCTTCAAGAATTTTATCTCAAAACGATTGTGAAAATGTTCAAGGTCTTTTCACGTCTATTGAGGCGACACTGCATCCTTTGATCTATATCCTATATTATACAGTTAGCAATTTTTATATGATGAACCAAACTTGCATGCCTGGAATTTAATCACGTTGAATATGGTGCAATGTCTGTTTAATGTAATGTTAAAGTATGGTTCTAAATATTTTATTTTGAGTTTTTGTGTCTACATTTATCATGGACATTTGTTTATGGTATTTTATGTTGTTATGTCCTTTGATAGCATTATATTCAAGGCAAATATGGATAGATAAAATTTGGATATGTGAAAATGAATTTGGTTTTTTTCTTCTCTTTCTACTTCATGAAACAGTTTGAGAACATTTTGTATTGATTTTCTTCAAAAAATTTGGATGGTAAAACACCCAGCCTGGCTTTTTCTTCTTGGGAGAATATCTTTCATACTTCTTTCCTACCTTCACTCAGTGCATTTTTCCTTTGTGCACCTTATACTGTCTTTATACTTTATTTATATATCTGTTTTTTCTAAGCTGTCTTAGAATTTTTTAGAGTATTTTGGTTTTCCTAATAGCATCTCTATTTTATGTAAGGCTCTTCACTTTGCACATTAACCAATATCACATTATCTATTTACACCAAACTGTATGAAATGAATTATTATTTATCCTATCTCTGTCAGTTTCCTCTCTATTGTGAAGTGTCTGTCCAAATATTTGTATTTTGACAATTCCTTAAAAATATGCAATGTATTTTTATGATATTGATCCCCACATTAGCCTTATGCCTTTCTAGCACTCCTGCTGATCCCATTCCCTCTATCAACTATATCCCCTCATGCTTTCATGTATGGTTTTTAGAAGTACTTTTAAAATATTTTATTTATTTGTTTATTTATTTATTTGATAACATACAGAGAGAGAGAATGATAGAGAGAAACAGTGTGTGAAATAGGGAAGAGAAGATGGGAGATAGGAAGGTGGGATGGGAGTAAACAACTTTTTCCTGAAAATGCCAAAATTAATGCTACCAAATATCTGAATGCTAACTAAAATAAAATTCTAAATAAGTAAAAGAAAGTGAAATACAAGAGAATGAATTAGTCTATGAAGTATGTGGGACATCTTTAAGCAAATGAGCATTTATACTATGGTTTTCAAAAAAATGAATAGGAAAGGAACAGTGTGGAAAACATCCAGAACAAAATAGTTTCTGCAAACATCTCAAGTCACAGAGACATCCAGATCCTGGGAGAAAAAGTTAGCCCAAGAAGATTCAGTGCAAAATGGTGCTGTTCAAGGCATGTTATCCTCACACAGCCAAAAACCCAGAGAAAACATCCCATAAAAATGAGAACAATAAAGGGTTAAGACACCAATGAGGAAATCATATTAGTTTCTCAGCAGATAACTTAAATTCCAAGGTAGAAATTGAAAAGTACTCAAAGTTCAGGATGGTGAAAGAC
>JAEOAD010002485.1:0-42521 GCA_036365145.1 Orientallactaga sibirica | reverse complement strand
TCATAATTCATCAGAGAATTCATACAGGTGAGAAGCCATATGAATGTAGTGAATGTGGGAAAGCCTTCACCTGCATGTACAATCGTAATAGGCATCAGAAAATTCATACAGGTGAGAAGCCATATGAATGTAGTGAATGTGGGAAAGCCTTCACCTCCAAGTCCAGTTGTAATAGGCATCAGAAAATTCATAACGGTGAGAAGCCATATGAATGTAGTGAATGTGGGAAAGCCTTCATCTACAAGTCCAGTCGTAATATGCATCAGAAAATTCATATAGGTGAGAAGCCATATGTGTAGTGACAATAGGAAAGCCTTCATGTCCAAGTCACACCATAAGAATCATCAAGAAATTCATACAGGTGAGAAGCCCTATGAATGTATCGAATAGGGGAAAGCTTTCATCTTCAAGCCACAGCTAAAGATTCTTCAGAGAATTCATAAAGATGAGAAGCCATAGGAATGTACTGAATGTGTGAAAGCCTTCATCTCCAAGTCAGGTCTTAATATGCATCAGAAAACTCACATGGGTGAAAAGCCATATGAATGTACTCAATGTGGGAAAGCCTTCCACTGGAAATCAATGCTCACTATACACAAGAAAACTCTTGCAGGTGAGAAGCCATATAAATGTACTGAATGTGAAAAATCTTTCAGCACCAAGTCATGGCTTACAATTCATCAGAGAATTCACACATGTTAATGTATTCAATGTGGGAAATCTTTCAGCACTAAGTCATGGCTCACAATTAATCAGAGAAATAACACAGATGAAAAGCCATATGAATGTACTCAGTGTGGGAATGCCTTCATCACCAAGTCAGAACTTAATAATCATTGTAGAACTCACACAGGTGAGAAGCCATATGAGTGTAGTGAATGTGGGAAAGCCTTCACCGCCAGCAGATCTTAATAATCATCATAGAATTCACACAGGTGAGAAGCCATATGAATGTAATGAATGTGGGAAAGCCTTCATCTCCAAGTCCATTAGTAATAGCCATCAGAAAATTCATACATGTGAGAAGCCATATGAATGTAGTGAATGTGGGAAAGTCTTCATTTCAAGTCACATTGTAATAAGCATCAGAAAATTCATACAGGTGAGAAGCCATATGACTGTACTGAATGTGGTAAAGCCTTACACTGGAAATCAAAGCTCACTATACACAAGAAAACTCACACAGGTGAAAAGCCATATGAATGTACTGAATGTGGGAACGCCTTCATCACCAAGTCAGATCTTATTAAGCATCAGAAAACTCACACAGGTGAAAAGCCATATGAATGTACTGAGTGTGGGAAAGCCTTCATCTCCAAGTCACATCGTAAAAGACATCAGAAAATTCACATGGTGAGAAGCCATATGAATGTAATGAGTGTGGCAAAGCCTTCATCTCCAAGTCACATCTTAAGAGGCATCAGAAAATTCACACAGGTAAGAAACTATATGAATGTACTGAATGTGAAAAATCTTTCTGCACCAAGTCATGTCTCATAATCCATCAGAGAATTCATACAGGTAAGAAGCAATATCAATGTATTCAATGTGAAATATCTTTCATCACGAATTCATTGCTGACAATTCATCATAGAGTTCACACATGTGAGAATTCTTATGAATGTACCCAATTTGGGAAAGCCTTCATCACCAAGTCACAGCTAAAGATTCATCAGAGAATTCATACAGGTGAGAAGCCATATGAGTGTACTGAATGTGGGAAAGCCTTTATCTCCAAGTCAGGTCTTAATAAGCATTAAAGAACTCGGAGGTGAGAAGCCATGTGAATGGACTAAATGTGATAAAAGCTTTATGTCCAAGATACATCTCATTCTACATTAGAAAACGCACACAGGTGAAAAGCAATAAGAATGTACTTAATGTGGGAGAGCTTTTATTGCCAAGTCAGATCTTTATAATCACCAGAAAATATGGGAAAACATATTTAAAAGTCAAATGTTGTTAAACATTACAAAATATGCAGGTGAGATTCCATGTGAACATATTGAGTGCAGGAAAGCTTTCATCTTCAAATCACAGCCCACTATGCATCAGAGAACTCACATAAGAGAGAAAATTTGTGGGGCTGGAGAGATGGCTTAGTGGTTAAGGCACCTGCTTCCTAAGCCAAAGAATGCCTGTTCCAACCTCCAGGTCCCACGTTTAGCCATATGCAAAGTGATGCAATGGTGCAATGCTGCACTTGATCACAAGGGGGCGCACACATCTGGATTTTGTTCACAGCAGCTGAGAGGCTGCTGGCACACCAATCACTATCTGTCTCCCTTTCTCTCTCTCTCTCTCTCTCTGTGTCTCTCTAAAAATACAAAAAAGAAAGAAAATTTGTGAATATAATGAATGTGATAACACATTCATATTTCAGTGATTATTAAAGTAATAAATGTGAGAAAGAATATACTAAAAGTGTCAAAGCCAGTTTACTGAAATCATAAGCCATGGATTATAAGAGAACACACAGGTGAGAAAGTTGAATATAATAAATTTCAAAAATGTTTTTATGAAGTCAACACAAATTTTTCACTAATTTGAGAATTCATATAATTTTTCAAAAATCAGAAGCCATATGAATATAAATATTGATACTTAAGACATGTTATGATATAAATATTGATACTTAAGACATATTCCCTACACTAAGAAAATGATCTTAAACACTTGGTTTGACTTCCAGTTTAGGTATTTAAGCTGATGAATGATGTTACCAAATACAATTGCCAAAACTTGATGTTGTTTTACTTGACATGTTCTGCCTATACTTATAACTATTAGATATTTAAAGAATAAAATGTGCCTACCTTCTAAAAACTGTCTCTCTATATTTCTCCTGTCTTATTTCTTTACATAGTTCAAACAATTCTCTATAATAAGGAGATTACTTCATTTATAATGTCATATGTCATATTACAATAAAGAAAAGAAAAAATAAAGGCTTTTGGCCCAAAGTTATGTCTTGCAAGTTTAATAAAATTTCATGCTAATTATGTCCCATACTACATAGACTTTGGTACTGACACTGTAATTTTTGTACTGCTCTAAGGGCATAGTATATATTACAGCTTCTGTCCAGTAGTAAAATTATCTTGTCTTTCTTCTTGACTCCATAACACAGATACAGATATCTCTCTACTAATTAATCACTTTTTTCAGGCATTGAAAGAGATTTTTCCTGGACTGATACTGATGTAAAAACACACTGATTGTCCACTTTGTCTATGCTGCCAGTTCTGTAAGCCTTAGTTTCCCATACTAAATTCAAGGTTAACAAGATCAAGATATTTTAATGAATTTTATCTTTTTATTTAAACTCTATCTGAATGTCACGTAAAAATCAAATCTAAACCTTTATTTTGTTATGTAGGACACCTGTTTACGAGTATAGGTTTCTTAAGTGTTCTACTCATGTGTTTTCTTATTGGGTAAGAATTTTTTTATTTGCTTTGAACTTATTCTAATAAATAAAACTGTGCCTAATTATATAAAATATATTTCATTTCATTGTATTTTATAACCCATGTAATTATATAAAGTGTAATTTCATTTTTTTTATAAGATAATCAACTGATAATAACAAATTATCAAGACTAATCATACTTTTAGCCTTTCAGCCTAGCATACTTTCATTAGTTCTCCTAAAGATAAGAGTTTTTGATCTATGGACCAAGTAAGAAAAGACCATAAACCTTCTGTATTAAAGACTTACACAAAAAGAAACTTGCAATGTTAAGCTTCATAATTAGTTAACTTCTTAATCTCTATCATATATAAATTTAAAATAATTTATATTTGGGCTGGAGAGATGGGTTAGTGGTTAAGGTGCCTGTCTCCTATGCCTAAGAACACTGGTTCCAATGTCTAGCAGTTCCAATCTCCGGGTCCTACGTTTACCAGATGCAAAGGCGCAATGCCACACATGACCACAAGGGAGCACATGCATCTCAATTTCATTTGCAGCAGCTGAGAGGTTGCTGGCGTGCCCATCTCTAACTGTGCTCCTCTCCCTCTCTCTCTTTCTCTGTGCCTCTCTCCAAAAAATAATTAAGATAATTTATGATATTTAAAATATTACATCAATACTAATGTCTTATACTTCCTACCATACCTAAACCAAATTTTATATTTCCACAAATTCCAATTAATTTCCCATCCTAGTTAACAATTCCTTCCTTACTTATCATGTATATTATCATTATTTTTCAACCTTAAATATAATGTTCATGTCATCTATAAATGTCATGTCACATGTAAGAAAACTCATACATGGATAATAACCAGATAACAATGGCTAATATATTTGACATGATCCTAATGGCTCTGATAACTATCACTCTCCTGAAGAGCTGCCTCCTTTCATGTTCATAAGATTGATGTGGTATGTACACAAACTACAAAATGAAGTTTGGCAAATGAGAAACTAAGATCTAAAACTCCACAAAGCCACACCTGTGTGACTAAGACTGCAATGATGGACTACGATGATTGTGGAGAGGTAAATGTTACCAATCCAGAGCCAATAATATTTTTGTCTTTATTAGCCTTTTTCATGGCCAATAATATTATTTCTGTACAGGTGACCTGACATCTCTCTGTGACCAACCAAGATATTGCTATAAGTTAAGAAATGTCATAGCTCTATACTGTTCAAATTAAACCTATCCTATCTTATATGTACTTTATTCCACTTATTATAATGTTCACCCTCTCTTTTTTGTCCTTGCATAGTCAGATTCCTCACTAAATTGCTCCAAGTAAGAAACTTTGCCTTCATGTCACAGCCAGTCACTGAATTCTTCATGACCACTGAATATCAGCCCCTAAACATCCAACTTCCACAGGACTGCATGGGACACCTTGAGAAATCTATTGCCCCACTCTGCTTGAAGTAATTGGAGATGAGTTGTTGCTTTCCCATTCCTGCCCACGCAGTCTTCCCCTAGATGCCCCACACATCCTCAATCTTTTTTTTATGTTTCCAGAGTCCATATTAAAGGGTTAATAGACTTCCCAGAAAAATAGAGTGAACTAAAGAGTTAATAACTCTCCCTACAACTAGCAGGCAATAAAGAAGTCACAGAGACATGCAGTCTCCACAGGCTACCCTGGATTGATAAACATCTCTTAGCTCAGAAAACCTTGAGGGAACAGAAAGCATCTGTTGGGATATCCTCCCAAGACAATTTGGCTTTAAAAGCTTATTCTGAGCAAGGACACAAATAACTACAGTTCCTTATCTACTGCCCTTGGACTTGCAGCTTATACAGTCTGTTTTTCTTAGGATTCTCCTTCTAAGCTTGCACCCCATCCTGGCCCAGTGCTTCAGCCTTTATCCCACAGGAAGGCTGCTGCCCTCGCTGTTTCTCTCAATAAACAGTCTATCTGTAGAGATCAAGTCCAAGGTTCTCTTTTGTTTTTCTTTTACACTTTTTTTTTATTTGAGAGAGAATGGGCACGCCAGCAGCCTCAGCCATTGTGAATGAACTCCAGACACATGCGCCACCTTGTGGGCAATGTGGCATTGCACCCTTGCATCACTTTTCATGTCTTGCTAAATGTGGGACCTGGAGAATCAAATGGGCATTCTTAGGCTTCACAGGTGGGCATCTTACCTGCTAAGCCATCTCTCCAGCCCCTTTTCCACTTTATTTACAATGATCATCATTGTTTTACAGGTGATGCTATGGGAGACATAATGATTGATGTGTTACAAGTGAGGCTTGGGGAAACATGATCTTCATTGTGTTACAGTTGAGGCATTAGGAACATGATCATCACTGTATTACAAATTAGGCATGGGGAGACATAATCATCATTGCATTACAAGTGAAGCCTTGGGAGACATGATTATCACTGTTTTACAGATGAGGCTGGAGAGACATGATCATTTTTAAAGATGAGGCCTAGTGAGATATGATCATTAAAGTGTAACAGATGAGGTCTGTAAAGACATGATTATCATTGTGCTGCAGATGAGCCTAAGGAGACATGATCATAACTGTGTTACAGATGAGGCCTTGGCATTCAAGATAATCACTGTGTTATAGGTGAGGCCTGGGGTTACATAATCATGATAGTGTTACACATCAGGCCTGGGGAGATGTGATCATCCTTGTTTTCCAGATGAGGACTTTGGAGACATGATCATCATTGTGTTACAGATGAGGCCTTTGCAGACTTGATCATCACTGTGCTTCTGATGAGGCCTGGGAAGACATGATCATCATTGTTACACATGAAGCCTGTCATCAAAGTTTTACAGATGAGACCTGAGTAGACATGATTATCATTGTGGTAACAATGAGGCCTGGGGAGACATGATCATCATTTGGTGTGGATGAGGCCTAGGAGGACCTGATCAGTATTGTATTACAGATGAGCCCTTGTGAGACATGATAATCAATGTATTATAGATGAGTCCTGGGTAGACATGATCCTCATTGTGATGCAGAGGATCCCTGGGGAGACATGACCATCATTGTATTACCAGTGAGGTCTTGGGACACATGATCACCATTGTGTTACAGAGAATCCATGGGGAGACATGACCATCAATGTGCTACAGATGGGGCTTGGGGAGACATGATCATCACTGTCCTGCACATGAGGCCTAGGGAGACATGATCATCACTGTGTTACGTATGAGGCTATTGGAGACATGATCATCATTGTGCTACAGATGATACCTGGGTTGACATGATCATCATTGTGTTGTAGATGTGGCCTGGGCAGTCATGATCATATGTGTTTTACAAGTGAGACCTTGGAAAACATAATCATCAATGTGTTGCAGATGAGGCCTGGCAAAACTTGATGATTCTTGTGTTAAACATGAGGCCTGGCTAGACATGATTATCAATGTGTTATAGATGAGGCCTGGGGAGACATTATCACCATTGTGTTATGGATGAGGCCTCAGGAGACATGATCATTGTTGTGTTACGTATGAGGTCTGGGACATATCATCAACATTATGTTAGAGATAATGCCTGGGTAGATATGATCATCATGGTGTTACAGATGGAGCTTGGGGAGACATGATCAGCATTGTCTTGTCAATGAGGCATGGGGAGATATGATCATCATTTTTGTACATATGAGGCCTTGCCAGTCGTGATTATCCTTGTGATACAGGCCAGGTTTGGGTAGACATAATCATCATAGTGTTATAGATTAGGCCTGGTGAGACATGATCATCATTGTTTTACAGGTGAGGCCTGGGGTGACATAGTCATCAATGTGTTACAGGTGAGGCCTGGGGAGATATAATCATCCTTGTTTTACAGATGTGGCCTTGGTAGACATGATTGTCAATGTTTTACAGTTGATGCCTGGCGGGACATTATCATCATTGTGTTATTGATGAGCCTGGGGAGACAGGATTATCATTGTGCTAAGGATGAGACCTTGGGAAACATGATCATCATTGTGTTACAGATGGGGCTTTGGGAGACACAATCATCATTGAGTTATAAATGAGGCCCAGGGAGACATGATCATCATTGTGGTACAGATGAGGCCTTGCTAGTCAGGATCATCCTTGTGTTACATGTGAGGCCTGGGAATACATAATCATTATAGTGTTATAGATGAGACCAGGAGACATGATCATCATTGTGGTACAGATGAGTCCTTTGGGGAAATGATCATAATTGTTGTACAATTGAGGCTGGGGGAGACATAATCATCAATGTGTTACAGATGAGGCATGAGAAGATATGATCTTCATTGTGTTGCAGTTGAGGCCTTGGGAACATGATCATCACTGTATTACAGATTAGGCATGGGGAGACATGATCATCATTGTGATTCTGATGAGGCCTGGCAAGACATGATCATCACTGTGTTACAGATAAGATCTAGGGAATATGGTCATCAGTGTATTACAACGAGGCCTGGGAAGACATGATTGTCATTGCAGATGTGGACAATGGAGACATGATCATTATTGCATTAAAGATCAGACCTGGGGAGTCATGATCATCATTGTGTTACAGATGAGGCCTGGCAAGACATGATCTTCATTGTGCTACAGATGAGGCCTGGAGCAACTTGATCATCATTGTGTTACAGATGGTTCTTGGGAGAAATGATAATCATTGTGCTATAGATGATATCTTGGGAGACATAATCATCAATGTGTTACAGATGAGGCCTGGGGTACTTGATCATTCTTGTGTTATATATGAGTACTGGCTAGATATGATCATAACTGTGTTATAGATGAGGCCTGGGGAGAAATTATCATCACTGTGTTATGGATGAGCCCTCAGGAGAGTTGAATATTATGCTTCTGATGAGGCCTGGGAAAACATGATCATCATGTGTTACATGTGAGGCCTGGAGAGACATGATCAACACTGTTGAAGATGAGGCCTGATGAGACATGACCATACACGTGTTACAGATGAGGACTGTGGACACATAATCATCATTGTGTTACAGATGAGACCAGGGGAGACAAGATCATCATTGTGCTAGAGTGAGGCCTGGAGAGGCATGATCATTTTTATGTTACAGATGAGGCTTGGGGAGACATGATCATCAATGTGTTACAGATGAGGCCTTCATGACATGTTCATCACTCTGTTACATATGAGGTTGGGGAGACATCATTGTGTTACATGTGAGGTGGTGTTGGTGATGATAGTAATGGTGATAGAGGTTATGTTATAGATGAGGCCTCAGGAGGCCTGGGGAGACATGACCATTATTGTATTGAAGATGAGACCTGGGGAGACATGATCATCATTGTGTTGCCTATGAGTCATTGGTAGACATGCTCATCATTGTGTTGATATGTTAGCCTGTGGAGACATGATCATCATTGTGTCACAGATGAGGCCTGTGGAGACCTGATCATGATTTTGTTGCAGATGAGACCTGGGGTTACATGACCATCACTCTGGTACAGATGTTTTACAGGTGAGGCATGGGGAGACATGATTATCATTGTGCTACATATAATTCCTGGGCGGACATGATCATCATTGTTACATATGGGGACAGGTGAGACATGATCATCAATGTGTTACAGATGAGGCCTGTGGAGACATAATTATCATTGTGCTTCAGATGTGCCTAAGGAGACATGATCATCATTGTGTCAGTGATGAGGCCTGGGGAGACATGGTCATCATAGTGTTACAGATGAGGCCTGGGGAGACATAATCATCAGTGTATTACAGATGAGACCTTGGCAGTCATGATCATCATCGTGTTATATGTGAGGCCTGGGGACATAATAATCACCATAGTGTTGCAGATGAATCCTGGAGAGACATGATCATCCATATGTTACAGATGAGGCCTTTGGAGACATGATGATCATTGTTTTACAGGTGAGGCCTCTTGAGACATAATCAACAATATGTTGCAGATGAGGGCTGAGAAGATATAATCACCACTGTTAAAAATGAGTCCTGGTGAGACATGATAATGTGTTAGAGATGAGGCCTGTGAGACATGAATATCATTGTGTCACAGAGGAGACCTGGGGAGACAAAATCATCATTTGTTACTGATTATGTCTGGAGAGGAGACATTATCACCATTGTGCTGCCGATGCAGCCTAGATATACATCATCATTGTGTTAAAGATGAGTCCTTGGGAGACATGATCATCATTGTGTTACAGATGGGGCTTTGGGGGACATGATCATCGTTGTGTTTCAGATGAGATCTGGGAAGTCATGATTATCATTGTGTTACAGGTGAGGACTTGGGAAACATAATCACCACAGTGTTAAAGATGAGGCTTGGCTACATATGATCATCAATGTGTTAATGATAGAGCAAGGGGAGATATGATCATCTTTGTTTTACAGGTGAGGTCTGGGGAGACATAATTATCACTGTTATAGAGAAGGGCTAATGAGATGAAATGTAAAGACAGCAAAATGTTATATTTCTTTTCATTTCTTTATATCAAGCTTAGAGAAAATAAAGTCACTTCCTTGTAGTCATAAAAGAATGGAATGAAACACTTGCTTAAGCAGATGGGGATTCTAGATAAACAAGATGTTCTGCTGGTCTGAATAGATTACACCATCTTTGTTTTGAGCAAAATCCTCAAGGGCAGATCTGGGGAGATTTGAAATTATCACAGGCCTGTTACAGAGAAGGTGCTAATGAGACATCTGAATGTAAAGATAGCTTCAAATCAGATGAACTTCCAGACCAGGCACAGTTATGGAGGAAGGGATATTATTTATTGAAGCTACAGATATGGGGAAGTTCCATAAAGGCAGGAAAAGCAGCCTGCTTTCACAGGGCCAAGCAGAGAGAAACAAAGCCAACCAGCCACCACAGCAATGGAATGAAACTACAGCCAAAAGGTCACACAGCACACTCTAGAACTAAACAAGATGTTTGCTGGTTTACAATGGAATCTCAAACCTGCACTGTTAACACCTTAAATCCTCAAGGGCAGATAGTGGGACATTTGGAGACTCTTGGTCACAGGCCTACCTCACAAATCCCCAGGTGCTTCCTGTATCTGACCAACAGATCTGTTCACAAGTTCATTTAGTTTTTTTTTTTCCCTATAATCTTCTAAGAATGGAATGTCCCTGCTGAAATGCACCAAATTCCACTTTATGTTTAAAATTACTTTTATGGCTCTAACTGTAGCATGTGAGTTGTGATTTATGGTTTAGCTCCCATCCTGTTTTTGCAATAAACATTTTGTAGTTGTTTCCAATAAAAGCTGACACTCTGAGCAGTATGAGGCTGCTCTCAGAGAACTCACCCTCTAATGTGCAGTCCAGCATGCATCAGTTCACACCCAGCACTTTGTGAGTCAGTGGTCTTACTTGTGTGACACTGGACTCCATTACAGTGAACATCAATGTGTTATAGAGGATGCCTTTGGAGGCATAATATTCACTTTGTTACAGATGAGACCTGTAGAGACATGATCATTGTTTTGCTACAAATGAGGCCTGGATTGACATGATCATCATTGTGTTACAGATGATGTCTCAGGTGACATGATCATCATTGTGTTACAAAGTATGCCTGGGGAGACATTATCATTATTGTACTGAAGATGAGACCTGGGGAAACATGAACATCATTGTGTTGTCTATGAATCATTGGTAGACATGATCATCATTGTGTTGAAGTTTGGGCCTGTGGAAACATGATCATCATTGTTGCAGATGAAGCCTGGTGAGAGATGACCATCAATATGATACAGAAGAGGCCTGTGGAGACATGATCATCCTTGTGTTACAGATGAGACCTGGGGAGACACCATTATCATTGTGGTACACAGATGAGGCCTGTGGAGACATAATCAGCATTGTGGTACAAATAAGGCCTTGGGAGACATGATCATCATTGTTACAGATGAGGCCTGGGAGATATGATCATCATTGTGTTAGAGATGAGGCCTGGGTGACATAATAATCATTGTGTTACAGATGAGGCCTGTGGAGAGATGATCATCATTGTGTTACAGATGAGGCCTGGGGACACCATGATCATTGTGGTGTTACAGATGAGACCTGAGGAAACATGATCATCATTGTTTTACAAATGAGGCCTGGGGAGACATGATCATCATTGTGTTCAGATGAGGCCTGGGAGACTTGATCATCATTGTGAAGATGAGGGCCTGTGGAGATGATCATCATTGTTGCAGATGAGGCCTGGGGAGTGATGATCATCATTGTGTTACAGATGAGACCTGGGGAGACACATGATCATCATCATTGTGGTACAGATGAGGCCTGTGGAGATATGATCATCATTTTGTTCCAGAGGAGGCCTGGGGAGACATGACCATCATTGTTTTACAGATGAGGCCTGGGGAGACATGATCATCATTGTGTTGTCTATGAGTCCTTGATGGGACATGATTATTATTGTGTTGAAGTTTTGTTGTTTTATCATCATTGTTCCCTGAGGCCTGGTGAGAGATGATCATCAATGTGTTACAGATGAGAAGCCTGGGGAGACATGATCATCCTTGTTTTACAGATGAGACCTGGGGAGACACCATTATCATTGTGTTACAGATGAGGTGTGGAGACATTCAGATTGTGTTTTAATAAGGCCTGGGGAGACATGATCATCATTGTTACAGATGAGGCCTGAGGAGATATGATCATCATTGTTGCAGATGAGGCCTGGTGAGAGATGATCATCAATGTGTTACAGATGAGGCCTGGGGAGACATGATCACATTGTGTTACAGATGAGACCTGGGGAGACACCATTATCATTGTGTGTACAGATGAGGCCTGGGGAGACACAATCATCATTTTGTTACAGATGAACCTGGGGAGACATGATGATCATTGTTGTACAGATGAGGGCATGTGAGAGATGACCATCATTGCATCACAGATGAGGCCTTTGGAGACATGGCATCATTGTTTTACAGATGAGACCTGGGAGACATGATCATCATTGTGTTACAGATGAGGCCTGGGAGACATGATCATCCTTGTTTTACAGATGAGGCCTGGGGAGACATGATCATCATTGTTTTACAGATGAGGCCTGGGGAGACATAATCATCAATGTGTTACAGATGAGGCCTGGGGAGACATGATCATCATTGTTTTATAGATGAGGCCTGGGGGGAGATGATCATCAATGTGTTATAGATGAGGCCTGGGGAGACATGATCATCATTGTTTTAAGATGAGGCCTGGGGAGACATGATCATTGTATTGTGAGGCCTCATGAGTGTGAACATTATGAGGCCTGAGGAGACATGATCATCATTGTGTTACAGATGAGACCTGTGGAGACATGATCATCATTGTGCTGTTACAGATGAGGCCTGGGGAGGCATGATCATTGTTGTGTTACAGATGAAGCCTGGTTTGACATGATCATTATTGTGTTACAGATGAGGCCTTTGAGACATGATCATCATTGTGTTATAGATGAGGCCTGGGGAGACACACTCATCATTGTGTTACAGATGAGGCCTGGGGAGACATGATCATCATTGTGTTACAGATGAGAGCCTGTGGAGACATGATTATAATTGTTTTACAGATAAGGCCTTTGGAGACATGGCAATCATTGTTTTACAGGTGAGGCCTGGTGAGACATAATCAGCAATGTGTTACAGATGAGGCCTGGGAAATTAATCATCCTTGTTTTGCAGATGAGGCCTTGGGAAGAATGATCATCATTGTGTTACAGATGAGGCCTGGGGAGACATGATCATCATTATGTTACTGATGAGGCCTGGGTATTCATGATGTCATTGTGTTATAGATGAGGCTTTGGCAGACATGATCATCATGTGTTAGAGATGATCCAAGGGGAACAAGTTCATCATTGATTGAGATGGAGCTTGGGGAGATCATTGTGCTACAGAGATGAGGCCTGGGAGACATGATCATCATTGTGTTACAGATGAGGCCTGGAGAGAAATAATCATCACTGTGTTACAGATTAGACCTGGGGACATTTGGGGCCAATGTGTCATCATTGTATTCCAAATGAGGTTTTACTGGTGGGGCCTGGGGAGATATGATCATCAATGTCTTACAGATGAGTCCTCTGGAGACATGAACATTGTTGTGTTACAGATGATGCCTGAGTACACATGATCATCATGTGTTACAGATGAGGCCTGGGGAGACATGATCATCATTGTGTTACAGATGAGGCCTGGGAGACATGATCATCATTGTGTTACAGATTTGCCTGGGAAGACATGAATCATCATTTATAGATGAGAAATCATCATTTTGTGCTATGAGGCCTGGGGAGACATGATCATCATTGTTACAGATGAGGCCTGAGAGATGAATGATCATTGTGTTAGAGGACTTTGGGGATTATCATCACTGTTTACAGATGAAACCTGGGGATATATGTTCATCAATGTCTTCAGATGAGGCCTGAGGAGACATGATCATCATTGTGCTAAAGATGAGGCCTGGGGATGACATGATCATCATTGTGTTACAATGAAGCCTGGGTAGATTTGATCATCATTGTTGTTCTGCAGATAGGCATGAGAAGACAATTATCATCACTGTGTTACAGATGAGATCCTGGGAGACATGATCATCATTGTGCTACAGAGCTGGGGAAGATTTGATCATCATTTTGTTACAGATTTGACCATCAAATCATTGTTTTACAGATGAGGCCTCAGGAGACATGATCATGATTGTTGTTACAGATAAGGCCTGAGAAGATTACTTGATCATGATTTTCTTTCTGATGAGGCCTGGGAGACATGATCATCATTTGCTACAGATGAGGCCTGAGGAGACATGATCATCATCAGTTACAAATGAGAACTGTGAATGATGATCATTGTGTTACAGATGGTGATTAGGGAGATAAGATCATCATTTTGTTATAGATGAGGCCTGGAGAGACATGATTATCATTGTGTTACAGATGAGTCCTGGGAAGACATGATCATCTTTTTCTTAGATATGAGGCCTAGCAATCATTGAATTCAAAGAATTTGCTCAAGTGACAGGACAAGAAGATTACATAGTTTGATATTGAGCTCTTGTGTTGTGAAAAACAGCTTGCCATGTTACATTCCATACAGCAGTGCCTCACCAGACACAGTTTGATGACATGTATGCCCTCAGAAATGTTTATTTTACAGAGATACCCCATTTCTCTTCCTTTTGAAAACAGTTTTTGATCATAGAATTTATTTTTATGGCTCATAAATACAACAGTCAGAACTTGGGCTGGAGGTGACTTAGTGGTTAAGGCACTTGCTGGCAAACCACCCATGTTTGTTTCAAACCACCCACAATGTTTGATTCCTTGTTTACCCACTTAAAGTTCAGGATGCACAACATGGCATATGCACTTTCTCTCTACTTGTTTACAGTGGCCTTAGTGTTCCTGGCATGCCCAGACCTTCTATTTGCCTCTTTCCCTCTTTCTGAGGCAGATCTCTCTCTCAAACCAAATATATAGAATTAAAAAAGATCTTCAGAAAGGCATTGTCTTTTTTAGTTATGACATATTTAAGAAAGAATGCTTGCCCAATTTTCAAAAAGATAAAAAATAGTTAATTCAATTTGAGACCCTACCTCAAAAACCAAAAAAAAAAAAAGAAAAAGAAAAAAGAATCAATTTGTACAGTGGGGAAAGAATGCCTTGACCTATTTTCAAAGTAAATGCAAAGAAAATGAATCAATTTGTCCCTGCCTGTAAGAAATGTAGTGTGTGCTGGTGAGGAGTCAAACACCTGATATTGAGCTACCCTGTACCCAGTAAGCACTGCCAGCCCAGGCTCTGTGGACTGAGGCACAGCAAGTGCTCAGACAGATGGCAGCAGGTGAGTAGTGGGGGTGGTCACTGAAGAAGCTTGAGTCTGGGGAGGATGAGTCAAAAGAGTGATGGAAGGAACAAGCAGTTAGATGAGGCAGATATTTCCAGAGGAAAGAGAGACTAAGGGGAAATGTATATGGTGAGGTTAAAGGTGAAATTGGAGCCAAGATGAAAGATCATTGTTTAGTAGACATGGTAGATGGGTGGATGTATTATCTTTTTTTTTTTTTTTTTAATTTGGAAGCTCCTGAGTAGGAAAAGAGCAGAATAAAAGAAGGATTACACATTCGCCACAGAGAGTCAAGGTACTGGGTATTGTGAATCATGACCTCATTTAACTCCCACACATGTCCAAACACTGTGACTTGGGATCTGAGCATTTGGAGCTCCAGTGTTACACGACTTCTTGCACTATTTTAGACACTTCAGGTGTGACTATGGGAAGATATGCATTAGTTCAACAGATTCTTTGTAACTGTGAGTTGTGTACTTTTAAGCACATTTTCAAGGACTTTGCTGATTTAAAATTTGAAAGCGACCCATGCAAATGGCAGATGATTTCATTTCCTCTTACTTCTGTAGGGGAGATCCTCTGACAAGCTTCCAAATCTAAAGCACTTTAAATCACAGCCACAGGCTGTTAATAGTGCTTCCATGGAGGAAATGGAAGGCCCAAATTGTTTTCTAGAAGTAATTCAACATTGTCTGAAAACTTCCCTTCTTTTTTTTTTTTTTTTTTAGAGGGACAGAGAGAGAGAGAGAGAGGCAGAGAGAGAATGGGCATGCCAGGGCCATTTCAGCTGCTGTGAATGAACTCCATATGCATGCACCCCTTTTTGGGCAAGGGTGGCATTGTGCCCTTGCTTCACTTTTTGCAGCTGGCTAAACATGGGACCTGGAGATGGAATGGGTGTTCTTAGGCTTAGCAGGCAGGTGGCTTAACCACTAAGCTCTCTCTGCAGCTCAAACTTACCTTCTCATAATTAGTCATAGTAGGGTAGAAGTATAATAAATATAATACTATATAATAATAATATAATAAATTGACTGTGTGTGTTGCCAGTCATTTGCATATTCATCAATTCCCATGGAATAATTTTTTCCTACCTACATGAGTGTTAAAGATTGAGGAAGGGCCAATGCATGGAAATAATGAATTTGCCTATAATTAAATGGCATGCAAGGTGCTCACTGAGACCAGGTCTCTTGTTTGGAGTAAACTTCCTGGACTTACCCACTGAGAGCTTCTCTTTGTCATGATACATTATCACATAATTTGAAACAACCTGGTTCCCTCAGGATGGGGGGGGGGGTAGGAAACGTGTAGAGGAAGACAGAGCCTATGCCTCAATGCTTAGCAGGGAAGATGCCAGGGTCATACCTGAGATACAGGATGCTTCCAGCTTTGGGGCTAAAGACTATCATTGCTCAGTTGAGTCATGGGGAACCCAGGCTACCATTCTTTCTGTTTTAAGCCTGCAGCTCAGGATATTCCAGGGATGTTTTGTTGAGGGTGGGTCTTATAGCTTCTTCATTCACACTTCAGAATGAGGAGGGCTGCTTCTGCTAATTCCCTCTGGACAATCATGAGAACTGCTTCTGAAGCCAGTGACAAGCCTCTGCTTACACATTAGGCAGACAAAACCATGTTTCCTCTACTCAAACACTGGCAATGAGATTGACTGAGTCTGACGGGGGCAGCATTCTTGCACGTACCCTCTTCTTTACCCTCCTTCTGCTCTCCCTTCTTCCCTCCCTTCATTCCTCTTATGAGGGGTCTACTTGATCTTTTTTTCTGTTGACTCAAGGCGAAATTCATGTAATGTAAAATTATCTAGTAAAAACAACAATTTAGTTGCATTTATCACACTTCACAATGTTAAAATAACAAACAAGGAGCAATGGCACTCAGAGTGGAGTCTTTAGTTTTATTGGTGCTTCTGTCCACATAAAGTATTTGAGTGCCTATTTTCCTTTGCAGTCAAAGACTAGGAGCAGCCCTGTTGTGAATAGTAGGGGCTGGCAGGGCAGGCAATGGCTCAAAAATGCATAAGACAGTAAATGGAGGAAAATGGAAAGTGGTGGGGAGCTTGTGGAGAATTTAGAGGCTTCAAACCTTGCTGGTTCTGGGCTTGGTAGCTCACACCAGAGGTAGAAGGATCTCTAAATTTGAGGCCAGCCTGAGACTACATAGTGAATTCCAGGTTAGCATAGGCTAGAGTGAGGACATACCTAAAATTAAAAAAAAAAAAAAACTTGCTGGTGAGAGTATACAGTGATTCATTCAGCAGGTTCAGGACATTTTCTTTAGTGTTTTCTCATCAAATTGCACATGTGTATATATTAGCATATAACTCATCAGTTTCACTCTTAGGTATGTATCCAAAACAATTTGAAACAGACACATTTTCAAAGGGCCACTATTATTCATACAAAAAATAGTTGAAAAATCCATGTATATATCAACATATGGGTGACTGAACAGATAAGAAAATTGTGTAGAATACATATTGCAGTGGTGGTGGTGGTAATGGTGGTGGTAATGGTGGTTGAGGTGATGGTGGAGGTGATGATAATAATGGTCATGGTGGTGGTAATGGTGGTGTTGGTGATCATAGTAATGGTGGTAGAGGTGATGAAAGTAATGGTCATGGTGGTGGTTGTTTAGGTGGTTGTCTGCAACATTTCCAAGAATGGACAAAGCAGCATGATCCCAGATTCCTCCCTCATTATTTAATGTTCCTGTTGGGGTCCTGCATGTCTGGTGCATGTATGGCCAAGGAATAATTGGTGTTTCTGGACTGTTGAATTCCATTATCCTGGGATATTTTAGAACCTCTGAGATGAGTTCATAGAGCTGAGGTAGAAGAAGTGGCCTGTTTAAGTAAGGGGAGGGTGACTGTCCCTGAATGTGGGACATGAGATGGCTCCTCAATTGTCAGTGTTCTGAGATATGCTAAGTAGTATACAGGCACTCTTGTGGAGTGGGCACAGTAAGAAGGTTGGACTGTAGGAAGGTTTTACCAAAACCCATGAATGACACAGAGGAAAGAAACCATGGATTATAACACATGGAAGTCATATGTGTCTGCCTTTCCAAGAAGCCTTCCTGGATGTTAAGATATGTGGCCAGGCTTGGCTTTATGACAGCATAAAGTTGAATTTCCCCATTGCCAGGCAAATAACATCACAGACAGGTGACATAGAGACATGTGACTTCTGTTCTTGTATGCACTGAGGGACAGTATATGCATGCAGCAAATTTTATTCTTGGTCTAGAAGACATATGCCCAGATCAGAAAAAGAAGGTGTGCAGTGTTTAGTTGGGTTCACCCAACTTTGTTTCTGATCATCAAATCAGTAATAATTGCTCCCTAATTTGAAAATAATTTTATCACTTTCAAAGTAGTAAGTATATCTTCTTATTCCATTTTCAAGGCCACTTTTAAGATGGAACAGGGTAAAATTTTATTTTAAAAATACCAAAGGAATGATGGTTTTCAGAATTTTCTTTTATTTGTACCCATTCCACATGTGAGAAAATTAGCCATCATGAGTGATTTGTGCCATTGCCAGAGATGTGAGCTCTGATTATGGAATACCCAGCTTAGTGGGGTTTTCTCAGTGGCATATTTCCTCTGTATGGTACTGTATAACAAAAAAAAAAAAAAGAAGTTCATAGCACTAAAGCTGGAAGATTCATTTTTTTGGAGAGAGAGACAGACAGAGAGAGAGGGAGAGGGAGACAGATAGAGAATGAGCACACCAGCAGTCTCTCAGCTGCTGTGAACGAAATCCAGATGCGTGCGCCCCTTGTGGGAAAGTGCGGCATTGCGCCCTTGTGTCACTTAGCATCTGGCTAAACCTGGGACCAGGAGATTGGAACCAGGTTCTTAGGCTTAGCAGGCAGGCGCCTTAACCGCTATGCCATCTCTCCAGCCCTGGAAGATTCATTTTTATTACTTGTGCACAAGAAATAGTTGACCTTGGTATTCATTACTCCCCAGATATGACACTTCTAATGGCTAATTGAACATTTTCATTTATTGTTATCAAACCCAGGCGTGTCTAATGCAGTTTTCTTTTGTAGGAATAAATAATTGCTAGTCTCTCTTTGCACTTAAACTGGATGTTTGCCTCATAGATTTCTTCTAACTTGCCTTTGATTTTTCATATTTACCTCATTAGTATTATTTTTGATGAGTTATCTGTATTTATAGTTCAAAACATTAGATTTTTCTAAAAGGAACATTTTCTTACATTTTAAAGACTTAATAATATGATTGTCACTTGTTCTGGAATGTATTTTTTCCAAATTTTTCTTGCCATCTGGATCTGGTGGAAGAAATTTCTCTTCCATATATTTAGATGATAAAAATGCTGAGTTGAATTTTCCCCCATGATAATTTATCACTCATTCATCTGTCATAGGCATACACAATAATTTACAAGAGGGATTCCAACATTTACGTAGAATAAAGTCAAACAGTTCTCATATTCCATCCCCTGCAAGTGTACCCCAAGGCTGTTCACCCTGTGCATAGACCATGCAAGGACTTTTTCACTAACTAGTGGTAGAGTACTTCCAGCTCCCACCTGAGGCCAGTATGAGAAATGGCTTTGTTACAGGCACTGCTAGCACAGCAGACTGCTGTACTTTGTATCGGGAATCCCTGTTCCCAGCACTTGTCAGTATTTCAAGGAGATTTCAGAGATCCTGTGCCAACATCTTGATGGTGGGACAAGAAGTACTTTAAATTAGCTGCTGTTCACCAGTAGGCACTAGTATATAGATTTCTTATAGAATATGTGAAGAAAATAAGAAACCAAGCTGTGGATTTGGGAACCTCAGCTCATGCTTTTTTTTTCCTCCTGGATTCTCAGTGCCTTTATTTTCTCTCAATGTCCTGACACAGTTTGCATTGAGTGAATCTTAATGTGTTCAAAGCTTCATGTAGAAGTTCTTCATGGAAGAACTCATTTGGTAAATGGAAGAATTCAGGTCGTTTTAATAATTAAATTATGAATAGAGTATGAAATTATAGGTTAGAGACATAAAATTGGAATTACATATTATGGTGATAAAATCATATCTACAGGTTTGCAGGCTTTATTGAAATAGAGACAGAAATACTTTACCACACACTGGGTACATTGACTCAGATATTCTACAAGCTCCTTCATCTCAGTGTCACAATGTCCCTCCTGGTTCTTCCTTTCATAAGCCTTTGTGGTGATGATGGCAACCCCACCCACCTCATCTGCCAAGCAACCACTGATCCACTCTGAGTCCATGGATTTGCCTCCTCTGGTCACTTCACATAAACACAATCATATAATTTATGGCTTTGTTAGTCTTTCACTAGACATAATAGTTTCAAAGTACATTCATTCCTTTTGTTGCATATATCAGCACTTTGTCCATTTTTATGGCTGAATAATATTTTACCTTATATGGGAAAATGCATGAAAATTTTCTTCATTATTCAGTTGATAGAATCTGAATTGTTTGCATTTTTCATTGACATGAATAACTCTATTTTAGCATATAAATTTTTGTATGACTGTGTTTTTTTTTTTATTCATTAAGTATATATCTTAAAGAGGAATTTCTGGGTCATGGGTAATTATGTTTAAGTATTTGTGTTCCTCAGAGAACATTCCCAACAGAAATGCAGGAAGGTTCCAATCTTTTTCCATATTTGCCAAAATACTTTTTTCTATTTCTAAAAAATGTTATTAAGGTCAGGTGTGGTGACACTCACCTTCAGTTCCAAAACTTGGGAGGCACAGGTAGGAGGATCACTGTGAGTTAAAGGCTAGCCTGTGACTATATAGTGAATTCCAGGTCAGCCTGGGCTAGTGCAAAACCTTACCTCAATAAACAACAACAACAACAAAATTACAACCAAGTATACATGAACAGGTATATCATTAATGCCTATTTTACCCAGTTTCAAAAATGTTTAAATTGATTTATTAACATCCTTTGATTTTGTAAAAAAAAAAAAAAAAAAACAAATATATATTGAGAAAAAATTGAGCAGCTAATAGGAAAAAAAATTCTACATATACCTTGCACAAATAATACCCATTATATTTGACATTAATGCAGAACACTTAAAATTCCTAAATTAATTAAATTAGATTTACTCAGGGTTCTTAGTATAAACTAAAATCCACAATTACCCAGATTTTCCTCATTTTTATCTAATGTCCTGTGTTGCAAGATCCAGAACAGCATGTCACATTTGATGGTTACTTTGATCAGATTCTCTGGGATGTGGCTCTTTCTCAGATTTTCTTTGTATTGGACTTCTCTTGAGTATTGCATGATAGTGTTTGTTTGGAATTTGACATTTTTCCTCAAGGGTAGAGAGGAATAATGGATTTGGGAGAAGACCACAGAGGTAAAGTGCCATTAGCTGCACATCAAAGGTGCATGTTGTAAATGTGATTCAGACACTAAGTGTGACTCCAGGCTAAAGTGTTTCTAGTAGGGATTCCCCACTCTAAAGCACTCTGTCTCCCCTTTCCACACTGCCATCTTTAGAAGGCAGTCACTGTGTGAACCCCAGATATGAACAATGTGGAGGCATGGCCTCCTTCTTCAGAGTGGAGCATGTACAAATTTATTTGGAATTCTGTATCAGAGGTTTGTTTCTTTTCCCTGTTTCTTAATTTGGATCATTGGCCAATCGTTCTCTTTTCCTGTGCCCCACAGAATGATGGGGAAATGCTCCTTTTATTCTTATATTATTTTATTTTATAAAGCACTGTTAATTCTTCTTAAATGTTGACAGAATTTATCAGAAGGGCCATCTAGCCCTTTACATTTTTTGTTGTTTTTTGAGGTAGGGTCTCACACTACTGCATGCTGGCCTGGAATTGACTATGTAGTCTCAAGCTGGCCTCAAACTCCTGGTGATCCTCCTACATCTGCATCCCAAGTGCTGGGATTAAAGCTGTGTGCCACCACACCCAGCCTTCTAGCCCTGTACTGTTTTGTGGGAGTCTTTCAATCAATCTAATATTTCTACTTATTATAAATATTTCTTATTATAAATATTTTTAGTTCTTTCTATGTTACTTTATGTTATTTTGTGGTTGTAGGGATTTATTAATTTCATGTAGGTTACCTAATTTGTTCTCGTACATTTATCACTCATGATCATTTTTGTTTTTGTAAAGTAAATAGTAATGACTTCTTTTCCTTCTCATTTTTGTAATTTGAATATTGGTCCAGGCTGACCTGTGAATTCACTTGTTCTCAGGTCAATAAAAAACGATCCTTTTGGAACCACTGATTGGAAACAGTGCTGGGCTTAAAGGCAGGTGCCTTTCCCAGATCTCTCCAGCACTTCCTTCTCATTTTTGTAATTTTTCCTTACTTTGTTTAGTCAATAAAAATGCTTATTTTCCTCATTTCTTTCAAAGACCAGAGCAAATGTTCACATTTCTTTTTCTCTATTTTTAATTATCTATGTTAATTTCTGTTTTTTAATTATTTTCCTCGTTATGCTTGTTTTGCCTTAGTTTGCTTATCATTTCTAACTTATTAATATGGAAAATTAGGCTGTGGACTTTAGGTGCTGATAACTACAAATTTTCCCTTGAATACTGATTTTGCTAAATGACATGAATTATTCATTTTTTTAAGTTTCACTCATCACAAGTGTTTTTAATCTCATTTACATGAATAGCAGTCTCCTTAATAAGTAATGTTTGGCAAACTGGATGTCTACCAACAGAGAAGTGGGCCTTGACTCTTACTTCACACATGTGTAAAAAAAAACTCATAATGGGATAAAGACATGAGAGTGTGTTATAATTTCTTCCTTGAATAATGGTAGTTATTTTAAATTATCTTAATTTTCACATATTTATATATTTTAAAATTTTTCCCCAGTTATTAATTTCTAATTTTAATCCCATGTGATCAGAAGAATATTCCCATCTTTCAATGTGTGGTTGGCATAGAAACAGCATGTCCACTCTGCTGTGGCTGAGTTTCTGGTTTGTAGCTATTCAAGGATGGATTCAACATTTGATTATTCCTTGAATTTGTTGCATTATTTCTAGAATTTTTTTTCAGTCTTAGTCAGACTACACACTGGTTTTCTCCATGAGACTGATTTACTGACCGTCACTGTTTTTGTTCTTTTTGCTGATGTCTAATCTTGTATTTGTGATGTTTTCTCTTTAATAATATGATATCCAAAAGCTTAAAATGCACAAAACTGTACTTATGGCTCTTGTCACCAATGATTTTTTTTTTTTTTTGCTGTAAGCTGGATGGATATATTTTTCAAGAAATTAGGTAAACTCAGATCCTCAACTTCAAATATTGTACATGTGCTACTAACATGTCACTCCTCTAGTTCTGGGGCGGAACATAATTTGTGGGTTAAAGTCTCATTTAAGGTTCATTAACTCAGAGTTCACAATAGTCAGGTAAGCTGTGATAAATGCTGGCTCTACAGCCTCTCTAAGAAAAGAAGTTCCTAATGATAATAGTGAAATAAAGGACATTTCCTCCAAGTTAGTAATGATAACATTATTAATTACTATTAATATACATTGCCTACTTTTACTTTGACAGTGTGCCTAATTTCAGCATGAAAGTGTAGTACCATATAGATTATAAGTGCCCACAGGGATAAAACTTAGATGTTATAAAAAATTCAACATAGTTTGAGCACTAAATTAGTCTCTGGGATTATGTCTGTTGAGTGTCTTGACTAGGGCTGCTGTAAGATTTGTGTAAATTTTGTATATTACCTCACAAAATGGATGTTATAAAAATCACACACTCCAGCCATGTGCTGTGGCACACACCTTTAATCCCAGCACTTGGGAGGTAGAACTAGGAGTATCACTATGAGTTTGAGGCCACCCTGATACTACATAGTGAGTTCCAGGTCAGTCTTGGCTAGACTGAGACCGTACCTCAAAACACTAACAAAAAAATCACACACTAGAATATATAGAAATTAATTATGAATTAAGCATGCTCTGTAATAGATACTGACATTTCTTCATTTTCTCAGTGTTTACATATATACTTTTTGATCATTTGATGTGAGAATTATTTTATCCCAAAGACAACTCTTTCTAGAAAGTGATATTTGGATAATCAAAGCCAACTATTTTGAGTATCTTGATATTTGAGTTGGACCTCTGAAAACAATACTTTAGTCATCTTTTTTGAACATATTTTTATTATTTACTTATTTCAAGCAGAGAGAGGCAGAAAGAGGAGAGAGAGACTGAGAGAGATACAGAGGCAATGGGTGTGTTATGGCCTCCAGCCACAGCAAGCAAACTCCAGATGAATGTACCACTTTGTGCATCTGGCTTTATATGTGCACTGGAGAATTGAACCAGGGCCATTAGGCTTTATAGGCAAGCATCTTATCCACTAAGCCATCTTTCCAGACTCTTCTTTAGTCATCTTAATATCATCTTCAAACAGAACTTTGGTGTCTGTAGTGGAGACGGTTCTGGAGCCATCAAAGATGCAAACAGTTCTTCCTTAGCTCAACTAAGTATTCTCTTGTATGCTTTTTTATGTAGATGTGGCAATATGGTTGATTCTGGGGTAATTGGATTACTTTTAGAAGAATCTGTTTCATCAAAATTATGTCTTAAAGCTTCCACTCACATATTCTATTAGAGAAGTTTATCATAATAATTGTAGTGGTTTGAATTTTAAACATCCCCCTGGTCTCATGTGTTTGTAGTTAAGCAGCATGCATAGTACCCAGTCACACTTGCCAGTGCTAATGATCTCACTCTTTCTACTTCATGCAAAACCTCTGTGGAGCTGTGATGCCCTGGTATCCACTCTTTCCATGCTTTCCTCACACACACACACTTTTAAATGTAAGTTCAACATATTAGAGAAAACATGCAGCTGTGTCTTTCTAAGAGTGGTTTATTTCTCTTATCTAATGATTTGCAGTTACACACATTTTCCTAAGAATGTCATGATTTCAATTTTCTTCATTGCTACACATAAGACATCAGAGAAGAAGAAGGACTAGATGGGCATAAGAAGGAGTTAATCCAGTCGTGGTGGCAGATGCCTTTAATCCCAGCACTTGGGAGGCAGAGGTCAGAGGATCACCGTCAGTTCGAGGCCACCCTGAGACTACATAGTTAATTCCAGGCCAGCCTGCGCCAGAGTGAGACCCTACCTTGAAAAACAAAAACAAAAATAGAAGAAGGGGGTAAGCAAAAATACTTACAGTATGAAGGACACATGTGCTCACATAGTATATAATGGTGCCACTACCTGTCCCTTATGTCGCCTACAGATATTTTCTAGAGATCTTCCCTCTAATCTCTTTGTCTGTAGCTGTCTATGTCTGACTTTCTCTTTCTATGTAGATATGAAATTTCCCTCCAAATTTTGTGATATTGTATCAAGTACACCCTGGCATCCTTCCAGAAGCTTCAGATGAATATTTGAAAAAAGCGAACTTCATGTAGAGTGGGTCAGGGAAGGAACAAATGGGATCTGGTGAGGGATAGGGATGAATGGAGAGCAGTAAACTAGTAAGTAGAAGGTAGGATAGGGGTGGAATGAGAGGATCACACAGTCCTGAAGAGTTAACTCCCAAACCACCTAGTAACTGAGGGATCATAGGATGAACTGTCTAACAAAGTAGAGACTACAAGGACAGGACAAAGAGCATTCTGGATTTTTATTTTGGGGTTCCCAATTATCCTAAACTGCCTCAGTTTCCCCTTTGAAGAAGTAATCCTAATTTCTCTTAGGGAATTGGAGCTATGACCAATCTCACCTTTTTTGTGCTGAGAGAGGTTTTGGGTGTGACACTTGGTAAACTTCTCTAGTAGGTCTAAGGGGCACTTGAAATACTTTGATGAAGTACAGGAAGACAGTCCTGAAAGACATTGTTAAAGAGAAAGAATGAAATTGAGGAGTTACAAGGGAGTCAGCATACAACAGATAGGAGGTCCAGGTAGATTGTCTCAGGACCCTCTGAGTGTGAGCTGACTGTAAGCAAAAGAAGATAAGTTTAAAACAGCCATTTAATATAAAGTATTTAAGGATTAACAGAATTTCTATTAGGATTCTAAGAGGTATAATCTTTTTACACTGAAAATTTTGAGGTCTGGATTTAGAACTGTTTTCCAAATTGCACAGTCTATACCTGTTCTTGTAAAGCAGATGAGACATTGTCAGACTATATTAACAGCATTTGAACTTGATGGTGGCATGGACATCTCTCAGTTGATGTGAGCCAATCCACATAATCTCACTCTGAGCTGTGATGTCTAAGACTTCTCCTTTATTCTCTAGCTATAAATTTTGTTGAGTATTTAAGTTCAAATAGGTGTGCAAAAATTTTAACTTTATGTGGACTCTTGAAGGTCAGTTTAGGCCCTTTAGGGGACTCTTTCTGGGACCTTGGAGGAGTTCCATGGCTCTCAGCATTTGTGCTATCTGCTGGGTTGAATCAGAGTCATGCTGACGATGAGGTTCTCCTTGGAAGCACTGGGCCTTTTCTCCTCTGTTATGACTCTCCTCTTGCAGATTGTACACTGATTTTTTTCAGTCCAATCTCTTGATCTACTTGTCGTCCCTAATCAAGAATGAAGATGACTTAACAGAATTGTAGAACACATGAGAAGACCCATCATTCATCTCTTCTGGCCTTTTGACCTGGAGGGGCTAGAGACCAAAATATTACCCATTATCAATGCAGACAACATCATATTCCTCATTGGTTTGGGCAGTTATGTCTGGTTTTTGAGCACCCAGAAGAAAAATGAGAATGTATCTGTACCATTTGTGTTTACCAATATATATGTAGTTTAAAGATGGTATTAAAAACCTTACATTATTTTGTAACATTTTGGTAAGGAGCAATTTTTAATTATTTTATATAGAGAACAAGAGATAGAGAAAGACAGGGGCAGATGGAAAGAGAAAATGGGTGCACCAGGGCCTTGAGACACTGCAATCAAACTCCAGATACATGTGCTACTTTGTGAATATTACTTTACATGGGTACCTGGATTCTTTGATTTTGAAGCAAGTACCTTAACTACCATGTCACCTCTCAAGTACTAATTCTTTCTTTCTTTCTTTCTTTCTTTCTTTTTTTCTTTCTTTATTGGTTTGTCATGGTAGGGTTTCACTCTAACCCAGGCAGACTTGGAAGTCACTATGTAGTCTTGGGATGGGCTCAAACTCACCACAATCCTCCTTCCTTTTCCTCTCAAATGCTGGAATAAAATGTGTGTGCGACCATGCCCAGTTCTAATACTTACTTTTAGATGTTTTTTTTAATGACAGTGAGAGAGAGAGAGAGAGTTTGTGTGTGAGAGAGTATTGGCACACTAGGCCCTCTAGTCACTATAATCACTAAAGATGCATGTGCTGCCTTCAGCACATGTGTGACCTTGTGTGCATGCATAACCTTCTGCATTTGGTTTACATCCTTAGGTTTCACAGGTAAGTGTTGGGCATTGCTAAACACAGGCTGGGACTGTGAGGAAGCTGGCCTGGGCTGTTGGCCATGGCTGGGGACCTTGGGCTGTGGGGGTTGCAGCCAGCATTATCATAAGGAATACACTCTGGCGAATGAGATGCCCTCCCTTTTTTCAAGGTCGTAGTGTGCCCCATCTTCACCCAGAGTAGGTGGAACCAGAAAGGCTTGCCTCCATCCCAAAGCACCTTAGCATTCCATAGTCTAAGGTTTCCCCGCCCAGAGTTCCTGAGCTTGTGGCCAGCTGCCCAAGAGACCCTTATATAGTAGTAAACAGTCTCCGTGCAGCTGTAGCCATCAAACATGTGGCTGAAGTCATATAACATTTCCCACCACTTCTGTTATCACCCTTGAAACTTCTCCCTTGTGACTTCTGCTTTCCAACAACAGCCAGTTAGATAGCAACCCATAAACCTATGTACCCAATCACCTTATGATCTGTATGTGCTTTCTCCATCTTTCTCAAGTGTTTATATACCCACTCCCATTTTGAATGAAGGAGCACTATCCATCAGACCGTCTCCCAGGTGGTTCACTGGCCGCAACACTCACCTGCTCCAAGACCCTGCACCCCTCAGCTCCTCCTGCGCCTGGGATGTCAGTGCCCAACAAACCCTGGAAATAGTGAGGACCTACAGCTGGCGCCCAAACGTCGGGCTCCCTGGATGTGTGGTTGATAGGTGTTTGCCCCTTTGAGGGACATCCTGCCCTTGGGGTTAATTGCCCCCTGTGGTCACCTCCCCACTGAGGGCTGGCAAATTTAGGCTTCTCCTTCCTCCATCAGAGGAAGGCAGGCTCCTCTCTCCATCAGAGAGAGGCAGAATTCTGATACTTCCATCAGAGAGAGCAGAGAGAGATGGGCCTCTCTTTCCTCCATCAGAGGGAAGCTATTTTCCCCTTTTAATTCTTTACTTTTGGTTGGTGCCATCACGTGGGATCAATCAAGATGACAGGGCAACTGACGTCTTTTCAGTGGGTCTACACTCCAGTATTGACTGAAGGCCCCTAGGCTGCTTTTCAGACTCCAACAGCCCGATCAGGCATTGGCAGCAACCTCCTATCTGTTTCTCTTCACCATCAACAAACAGGTAATGCACTGACCAGTAAAAACCTCTCGGGAAGTTGCAGATCTCCTAAACTTGTGGACAGGCTTAAAGTTAGGGGCATAAAACTCTCTCAAGAAGAGGCCAATTCATATTGGGAAGAAGTCCATCAAATAGCCCCTTGGAAGGTTTCTGGGGACCTCAATGACCCAGACACATGGACCCATATAGCATATCTAGCCAGAAGATGGGAAATTCAACAGGGAAATAACCCCTGCTCTCATTTTTCCCCATTATTGAAACCATTAGACAATGTATCCACTCTTCCCCACCCATTCTTTCTCTCTCTTCTTTTCTTTACTAATAATAACTAAAATGTCTTTAGAAATGGACTCACAAGGTAATTAATATAATTTATTTGGTAAAAGTCGCTGCAGCTCATGTACAATAAATCAGGTGATATTCAATTGTGTCACTTAGGAAAGCATAGGAGGCAACTTCCACACTCCAAACCAAACCTGCGACCTAGCAATGTCATTTATTTCACACCAGTCTTCTTCACCTCTGAGAATGAGAACATATTTAAATGTCAACAAACAAGGTCAAACTACTCGGGAGGCAGACACATAGAGACCTTAAGTCCTTCCTGAGCTCTGGAAGGCCTCCATGCACACAAGATTGGCTCAAGTTTTGAACCCAGAAGTCTACAAAACCAGAGGCCTCTTGCCTTGCTTGTTCTTCTTCTTCTTAGTGTGCGCCCTTCTTCCATGACCAGAGAACTGCCCAGGGACCATGGATTCCTGATCACACTCCAGTCTCACACAACTTTTCACTAGAGAATTTTCCTTTTCTGGATGATTTTCCCTCAAACCTCCTCTGTATTTTGACTTGTGAATAATCACTATATTGGGTGGCAGAGTGACTTCCACTCTCCTGAGGGTAAATTCAGGCTTGGGTCTGTTACTTTCTTGGAGGAATTTCCACTGGTCTAAGGACATTTCTTTGGTTGCTGTATACTCTACAGGATCCTGTGACTTTGGAAGTTCCGTAGAGCAGTTTCTGATGAGCTCTATCTTTTGGTCTCCCACAAGCTCCTCCTCAGTCGTAGGAGCTACTGGGTCCATGCCCCCATGCATATCAACACTGTTGTCTTGGGCATCACTTTGCAGGACATAAAAAAGCAGGTATGCACGCTGACATAATACAGTAGAAATGTCACACCTGGTGACTTTAGCATCCTCCATTTTATACCATTGTCCATTCCCAGCTTTTACATAACAGAAGTAATATCCATTGTGACAGCTCAGACCTGTATGCACCAGCACAGCATAGAGAACATACACCAGTGGCCCTCTGCTTGGCTGATACATGTAAGGGGCCATGTTAAGAGACTCAGGATAATTCACATGCTGATCTACCTTGTCACCCGTGAAAGCCGAGAACCTTTTCATCACAATGATGAGAACCTTAGACACGGTTTTCAGAGTGAGTGTCTTCGTGGCTGGCACCTTCTTCAGACAAGTGCTGCATTGGTAGGCGTTCTCCCCATGCAGCCTCTCGGGCTTCACCAAGTCTTCCAAGGCTTGCCTCACACTCTGAGCTTCCCTGATATCCAGGTAAATGTCCAGCTAGGGGTCACAAGTGTCTGAGGTGCCATGGCAGAGGAGACATCTGACTTGGGATCTCCAGTATCCCCCAAATATCTCACGGATGATGGTGGCATCCTCAGCATTGGAATGTGAGTAGTTTTCCCCTTGCAGGCAGGACTTATGCATTGCATTGAGAGTGAACATCAAGAACTCATGGGCATCTTCCTGCTTGTTCCTGTGGAAAGTAGAGATCAGTGCCCCAGAGGGCCTGATAACATCACCTGAGCAGAGCAGTGAGCGGGTCATGTGAGCTTCTAAGGCACACATCATGCAGAATCCCTGGTGACAGCAGTGGCCAGAGGTGGTGTGTGTGTCAGACACTGCAGTGTGGAGTTCAGGTAGCAGGTTTTTGTAGCAGGTGTTTCCCACATTCTTGAGCCCAGCAGCAATATCATAAGGTCCTTTCTAACTCAGGTAACATTGCTGTCTCAGAGCAAACTCTGTTGCCATGAAAGTCATATTAAGCAGGTCTGGATCAGGATGAGATGATTGGGATGAATCTGCAGGTAGATGAAAATACACATTAGATTAAGATGAATCTGGAGGGAGTAGAGAAGCTTAGGCATTTGGTTGAGGTGATCTGAGTTTTGAAAAGACATTCAAAGGGAGACTCACCTTCCTCTTGGTTTTGAGCAGAATCCATGTTTCCAGAATGAAGGTGACAAATTTTGCTGTCTAGATTCTCAAGGAGCAGAAGGAAGTATCACCTTCCACAAACCTCTTCAAGTCCTGAGCTTTCCCAGCTCCACAGGCCTTTGATAAGTCAGTCTTGTGACCACATCCACTCATAAAATGCTGGAACAGCCAATCACTTGAAAGATTTCAATGGAATCAGTCATGGGACAGGTGGTCTTTAGGCCTGAGTCACTCAAATCAAAATTACTAGATGGCTGGTAACCAGGGGATGACTCCAAAGTCACCATAGTTCTGAGAAGAAGTGACAGGAGAGTTCAGCACCAATATATCTCTGTCACAACTTCCAAGGCTCAGGGTCCATTGTGGAAGAGGTGGAAGAAAGAATGTAAGAGCCAAAGGAAGGGAAGGACTCCTTACAATCCACTCTTGCAGACACAAAATGTCCTGGATATTCATGACCTCACAGTGCCTGGCAATACCTACACAAGACCCTCAAACATGAGGAAGAGATGATCACATCCAAATAAAACAGAGACTAATTGAGAGGGGAGAAGGGAAAGGATGGACAGTAGTTTATGAAGGGGAAAGTGGGGGAGGGGAGGAAATTTTCATAACTTATGGTCTATAATTATGGAAGTTTTCAATTAAGAATAGTTTTAAAAAATTACTATTGGGGCTAGAGAGATGGCTTAGCGGTTAGGCGCCTGCCTCCTAAGCCTAAGAACGCTGGTTCCAATCTCCAGGTCCCACGTTTAGCCAGATTAAAAGTGACACAAGGGCGCAATGCTGCACTTGACCACAAGTGGGCACACGTATCTGGAATTCATTCGCAGCAGCTGAGAGACTGCTGGCATGCCCATCTCTATCTGTCTTCCTCTCCCTCTCTCTCTTCTCTCTATCTCTGTCTCTCTCCCCCCCAAAAAAATTACTATTGGACCCACTTACTTTCAATCAAATCTGTTTTCTTGTGCTGCTTGATTTTAGATCCCATGGGTAAGCACAATTTCCAAAATAACTAAGCAATGAGATATATTAATATATTAATTGGGGTAAGGAAATTTAAGTCAGAAGCCTCTGCCCCAAAGTTAGGTCCTGTACTGCAAAGACTTTTGTAATTTTTAATGGTACTGTATATCATTTTTCCTAACACTGTGGTCTTTTTAATTGTTTAATTGTTCAAGGCCATAATTTCCGTCACAACTCCTGACCTTTACTGAAAATCATCTTTTTCTCTCCATTGCACAGCTACAGGCATCTGTCCGCTAACTGACCATTTTACTGTGTAAAACTTGCTTATCTCATTCTCAAGTTCCCTGGCACTAAGCCGGGGCTCTGGGCTCTGAGACCTAACAACAATGAGAGTAGTCCAAGATACGGTATATAAGCTATGAACCCAGGCTTTGGAAGGGTTTCCTCTGTGCCTGTGCTGGCATGAAGATAAACTTTCATCCTGATTTTCCTCAGTCTCTTGTGCCATTTCTCTTAGCCTCAGTTTCCCATAACAATATAGCTAAGATGTTTATTCACTAAATGATCTGGGCAAAGTTCTCCAGCCTTCCTGACTACAAAGACAACCTCTACACAAACGTCACAATTTCAACTACTTGGTAAGATGGTGTCATAGGAGTCACACCAAACCAGCCCAGCAAGGATTTAAGCAAAACCACAGCAAAGTACATGCTTCTTCTGAAAATTAAAGGAGTATATGTATTTCTTAGACACAGCAGAGAAGCAGGAGAGATCAAGATCCTCAGAAAGGAGGAAAATGGCCAGAATCCCACTGAGGAGCTTGCTGCCATGATCTGCCCTATCAACACAATCCACGCAATTCATGCACCTGGCACCACCCACCAGGTGTGCTGAGCAGCAGCAGAAGCAGAGACAAAACAATGGGACATTCCAGCCTCATCTGCCACCTTACAGAGTCAAGAAATCTGAAGGAAAGACAGCTGAGATCAACTAAGGAGCTACTGAAAGAGATACAGTTGGGACCGTCTGAGCAATCCCAGGCTTCCTGAACCCTCCCATCCCCCAACCATCAGAACCGCCAACTTCTGGCATTCAGCCCCCGGTGGCAGCACATCCAGCAACGCTGAACATAAATCAAGGTACATAGGCCTGCATTGGAAGTGCTAATCTCCCTTTCCATGTTAGGGCAGGTTTCATCTTTTTGATTTGGTTTACCATTTGCAAATAAGCGGTATTTGGGGTTGAATATTGTTGCCTTTAATGCTTTCAGATTTATAGGGCCTTTCTATTTTACTTCTGTCATTATTGGGGGCAGGGTCTGATCCAGATACAGACTGACCTAGAACCCAATTCAGAAAAGAAGTCTATTCCTCCTAGCTGACAGGATTAAGGGTGGAGAGCAACACACAGCCTTAGCAATTTTGGCTTTATAAGTCTACCTGTTGGTTTTAATCCCCACACTTGTATGCTCTGTGCTGGTGTTTATTGAATGTTTATATTGTTCAGTAGAAGTTTAGAAGTTGTCAGTACATTGTTCCACCCAGTCCACTAGAATACCTGCTTAGCAAGCAAACTCAACACCTAGGATTACTTCTGGGGCTGGATTGGGGTACAAAAACTGTACATGGCACGCTAAACTCATATCCTGAAAGTATATAAAGGTGCCTGCAAGGGGAGAACTACTCACATTCCAATGCTGAGGATGCCACCATCATCCGTGAGATATTTGGGGGGTACTAGAGATCCCAAATCAGATGTGTCCTCTGCCATGGCACCTCAGACACTTGTGACCCCTACCTGGACATTTCCCTGGATACCAGGGAAGCTCAGAGTGTGAGGCAAGCCTTGGAAGACTTGGTGAAGCTCAAGAGGCTGCACAGAGAGAACGCCTACCAGTGCAGCACTTGTCGGAAGAAGGTGCTAGCCACGAAGACACTCACTCTGAAAACCGTGTCTAAGGTTCTCATTCTGATGAAAAGGTTCTCAGCTTTCATGGGCAAAAAGTACATCGGCATGTGAATTATCCTGAGTCTCTTGACATGGCTCCTTACATGTATCAGCCAAGCAGAGGGCCACTGGTGTATGTTCCCTATGCTGTGCTGGTCCATAGAGGTCTGAGCTGTCACAATGGATATTACTTCTGTTATGTAAAAGCTGGGAATGGACAATGGTATAAAATGGAGGATGCTAAAGTCACCAGGTGTGACATTTCTACTGTATTATGTCAGCGATCCTACCTGCTTTTTTATGTCTGGCAAAGTGATACCCAAGACAACAGTGTTGATATGCATGTGGGCATGGACCCAGTAGCTCCTAGGACTGAGGAGGAGCTTGTGGGAGACCAAAAGACAGAGCTCATGAGAAACCTCTCTGCAGAACTTCCAAAGTCACAGGATCCTGTAGAGTATACAGCAACCAAAGAAATGTCCTTAGACCAGTGGAAATTCCTCCAAGAAATTAAGAGACCCAAGCCTGAATTTACCCTCAGGAGGGTAGAAGTCATTCTGCCACCCAATGTAGTAATTATTCACAAGTCAAAATACAGAGGAGATTTGGGGGAAAATCATCCAGAAAAGAAAAATTCTCTATTGAAAAGTTGTGTGAGACTGGAGTGTGATCAGGAATCCATGGTCCCTGGGCAGGTCTCTGGTCATAGAAGAAGGCCACTCACTAAGAAGAAGAAGAACAAGCAAGGCAAGAGGCCTCTGGTTTTGTAGACTTCTGGGTTCAAAACTTGAGCCAATCTTGTGTGCACACAGGCCTTCCAGAGCTCAGGAAGGACTTAAGGTCTCTATGTGTCTGCCTCCCAAGTAGTTTGACCTTGTTTGTTGACATTTAAATACCTTCTCATTCTCAGAGGTGAAGGAGACTGGTGTGAAATAAATGACATTGCTAGGCTGCAGGCTTTGGTTTGGAGCGGGGAAGTTGCCTCCTATGGTTTCCTAATGGACACAATTGAATATCACCTGATTTATTGTACATGAGCTTCAGCGACTTTTACCAAATAAATTATAATAATTACCTTGTGAGTCCATTTATAAAGACATTTTATTTATTATTATTATTAGCAAAGAAAAGAAGAGAGAGAGACAATGGGTGGGGAAGGGTGGATACATTGTCTAATGGCTGCAATAATGGGGGAAAATGAGAGAAAGGGTTATTTCCCTGTTGTATTTCCCATCTTCTGGCTAGTTATGCTACACGGGTCAATGTGTCTGGGTCATTGAGGTCCCCAGAAACCATCTAAGGGCTATTTGAAGGACTTCTTCCCAAAATGAATTGGCCTCTTCCTGAGAGAGTTTTATGACCCTAAATTTAAGAAGTACCATCAAGCCCCTGATTTAGGATTCATTTTTGGTGGCCGGTAGCATTTCCCATGATAGAGAATGACCAGAAAAACCAAGACTAGAGGGCAACCTTCCTAGGGCACTGTAGCACGATGGGGGATTCCCCACATGTCCAGAGATCCGCAACGTCCCTAGAGGATTTTATTGGTTAGTGCATTACCTGTTTGTTGATGGTGAAGAGAAATAGATAGGAGGTTGCTGCCGATGCCCGATCAGGCTGTTGGAGTCTGAGAAGTGGCCTAGGGGCCTTCAGTGAATACTGGAGTGTAGACCCACTGAAAAGAAGTCAGTTTCCCTGTCACCTTGATTGATCCCATGTGATGGCACCAACCGAAAGTAAAAAACGAAAAGGAGAAAATAGCTTGCCTCTGATGGAGGAAAGAGAGGCCCATGTCTCTCTGCTCTCTCTGATGGAGGAATTACAATTCTGCCTCTATCTGATGGTGAGAGGAGCCTGCCTTCCTCTGATGGAAGAAGCAGAAACCTAAATTTGCCAGCCCTCAGTGGGGAGGTGACCACAGGGGGCCATTAACCCCAAGGGCAGGATGTCCCTCAAGGGGGCAAACACCTATCAACCACACATCCAGGGAGCCCGACGTTTGGGCGCCAGCTGTAGGTCCTCACTATTTCCAGGGTTTGTTGGCCACTGACATCCCAGGCACAGGAGGAGCTGAGGGGTGTAGGGTCTTGGAGCAGGTGAGTGTTGTGGCCAGTGAACTACCTGGGAGACAGTCTGATGGATAGTGCTCCTTCATTCAAAATGGGATTGGGTATATAAACACTTGAGAAAGATGGAGAAGGCACATACAGATCATAAGGTGATTGGGTACATAGATTTATGGGTTGCTATCTAACTGGCTCTTGTTGGAAGGCAGAAGTCACAAGGGAGAAGTTTCAAGGGAGATAACAGAAGTGGTGGGAAATGTTATGTGACTTCAGCCACATGTTTGATGGCTACAGCTGCAGAGAGACTATTTACTACCATATAAGTGTCTCTTGGGCAGCTGGCCGCAAGCTCAGGAACTCTGGGTGGGAAAACCTTACACTATGGAATTCTCAGGTGCTTGGGGATGGAGGGAAGCCTTGCCGGTTCCACCGCCTCTGGGCGAAGATCGGGCACACTATGACCTTGAAAAAAGGGAGGGCATCTCATTCACCAGAGTGTATTCCTGATGATAATACTGGCTACAACCCCCACAGCCCAAGGTCCCCAGCCATGGCCAACAGCCCAGGCCAGCTTCCTCACAGTCCCAGCCTGTGTTTAGCAATGCCCAACACTTGCTTGTGAAACCTAAGGATGCAAACCAAATGCAGAAGTTTATGCATGCACACAAGGTCACACATGTTCTGAAGGCAGCACATGCATCTTTAGTGATTATAGTGACTAGAGGCCCTAGTGTGCCAATGCTCTCTCACACACAAAGTATCTCTCACACTGTTATTAAAAAAACGTTTAAAAATAAGTATTGGAACTGGGAATGGTGGTGCACAAATTTTAATCCAGTACTTGAGAGGAAAAGGAAGGAGGATTGTGGTGAGTTTGAGCCCATCCCAAGACTACATAGTGACTTCCAAGTCTGCCTGGGCTAGGGTGAAACCCTACCATGACAACCAATAAATAAATAAATAAATAAATAAATACATAAAGGATTATTGCTTGAGAGGTGGCAGTGTAGTTAAGGTGCTTGTGCAATATTAATGGACCCAGATGCAATTCCCAGGTACCCACGTAAAGCCATATTCACAAAGTAGCACATGTATCAGGAGTTTGATTGCCATGTCTCAAGGCCCTCGTGTAAACATTTTCTCTTTCCATCTGCCCCTGTCTTTCTCTATCTCTTGCTCTCTCTATAAAATAATTAAAAAATTGCTCCTTACCACAATTTTACAAAATAATGTAAGGTTTTCCATACCATCTTTAAACTACATCTTTATTGGCAAACAGAAATGGTACAGATATATTCTCATTTTTCTTCTGGGTGCTCAAAACCCAGACATAACAGCCTAAACCAATGAGGAATATGATGATGTCTGCATTGATAATGGGTAATATTTTGGTCTCTAGCCCCTCCAGGTCAAAATGCCATGAGATGAAGGATGGGTCTTCTAGTATATTATACAATTCTGTTAAATCACCTTCATTCTTTTTTTTAATATATATATTTTTTTATTTATATTATTTTGATTTTACATTCATAGTAAAGGATCCATTGTCCTCCTCCCTGTCCTCCCACTTTCAAAGGGACCCTTGTCAATGGGGAATGTGGGTCAAGCATTGTGAGGTTGGTTAAGAGTTCTGGGGGGTTGGCCCCAGTCTCTGTGCATAATGCCCCAACTATGGCTCTAACAATCTTTCCGCCCCCTCTTCCGCAAGTTTCCCTGAGCCACATTGGGGTCATTTTAGTTCTGCTTCAGTGATGCGGTTTCGGGAGCCTCTGTGTCTCTGGATCTCTGGCTTAGTTGGAGTTGGATGTTCTCTGTGTTTATCTCCTTCGGCCTTTTGCTGGTGTCATGATCGCCATGAATACTGAACTCTTGCCCTTCCCCTGCGTTGTTCTATGGTTTCAGCTGGGGCCCTGGTGAGGGGTGGTTAGCAGATCCTCCCTTCAGGTTCGATGTCCACCTGAAAAAAGATAAGCAAATTCTTCATCGGAGAGAAAAGTTAGTACTAGGTAGAAGGGATGACCATCTATGTTTTGGAGGGAAATTTATATGCGTTGGCTCTCTTCTAGCCCACCTTTGGTGGTATCTTGATCTTGGAGACTGAGCTCATTTTTTGTACCTGGTTTTGACTTATTTCCCAGTTCCAGCAATGAGTTCCATTCCACTGAGTGGATCTATTAGCCAATTCAAGAGCAGTTGGTTACCCACCATGGCTGATTGCCACTACTGCACTTGTATGAGCATTACGTTGTTTCCAGCTGGGTATCTTAGACTGCCAGTTGTTTGGACAGATGTCGGTAATTTTCCCCCAGTTGCTTGTATAGCGCCCTCTGGTACTAGACTAGCTAACTGTCTGGGGACTGACCCTCTTACAGATTCTGAACATATCTCTTCGTGTTTGGTCTCACACACGTAAGCTGTCTTCAACAGTAGGGTCTTGCCATTAACCTTTGGTGGGTCACCAAGAACTCTGACAGAAGTCTGTCTATTTTGGGAAACCTTGTAGGTGTTTCAGATCAACAGCTCATTGTGGAAGTTCACCCCATGCTGGCACTGGGAGTTATAAGTCTGCACCTAGGAGATGAGGGAAGAAAAAGATAATATAGAGGAGAAAGTGAGTATAGAGAGGGGGGGAGAGAACAAGAGAGAGAGAGAAGAGAGAGAGAAGCAGGACAAGATTAAGGTTGGCCTTCATGATGCTCTCTCCAGGTTCCTGTGGTTCGGTGTTCCCCTCTCTGCGGGCCTGCTGAAGGATCAATGTTTTAACCTGTTGTTCAGAATAAAGGGTTTTATAGTGTCTTTTCCTTTAGGGTCCCAATTTGTATCCCCCTTGTTCTCCCCCCCACCCTCTCGTTCCTCCCACCCTTACCCTCCCTCCCTCCCACCCTCCCTTTTGTCTGGGCTTCAGAGTGTTTATTTGGTTTGGCCACCTGCCACATGGTTTCAGGTTAGGAGTGACAGATAAACGAGACCATGCGATGATTATCTTTTTGTGCTTGGGTGAGCTCACTGAGGATGATCTGTTCCATGTTTGACCATTTTTTTCAAATTTCCTTATTTCATCTTTCCTTACTGCTACGTAGAATTCCATAGTATAGATATACCACATCTTTGTTATCCATTCATCTAGTGATGGACACCTGGGTTGATTCCAGCTCTTTGCTATTATGAATTGAGCAGCTATAAACATGGTTGAGCAAATGTCTCTGATCTGAGGCTTGGGGCCTTTAGGTATATGACCAATAAGGGAATAACTGGGTCCATTGGTAGGTCTATGGTCATCCTTTTCAGGAGCCTCCATATAGCTTTCCATAGTGGTTGAACCATTTTACATTCCCACCAGCAGTGAAAGGTTGTTCCTATTTCTCCACATCCTCGCCAGCATTTATTTTCATTATTTTTTTAATGCTAGCCATCCTTACTGGGGTAAGGTGGAATCTCATAGTTGTTTTAATTTGCATTTCCCTGATGATTAGGGATGTTGAACATTTTCTTAAATGTGCATTTGCTATTTGTATTTCTTCCTCTGAGAACTCCCTGTGCAGTTCTCTGCCCCACTTTGTGAGTGGATTGTTTGATGATTTGTTTTTAGGTTTTGGAGTTCTTTGTAGATTCTAGAAATCAGGCCTCTGTCAGTTGTATAGCTGGTGAAAATTTTCTCCCATTCTGTAGGTAATCTGCTGGCTTTGGTTATAGTATTTTTGTCAGTGAAAAAGCTTTTCAGCTTCATGTGATCCCAATGGTTGAGTGATTGTTTGATTTCCTGAGCTGTTGGGGTTTTGTTCAGGAAATCTTTTCCCACTCCTATATCGTGGAAGGTTCCTCCTATTTTTCTTCCAGTAGCAGCATAGTTTCTGGTTTTACATTAAGGTCTTTGATCCATTTGGACTGAATTTTTGTGCATGGAGAGATGTGTGGGTCGAGTTTCATTTTCCTACATATGGATGTCCAGTTTGTCCAGCACCATTTGTTGAAGATGCTGTCCTTTTTCCATTCTACATTGCTAGGGCCTTTGTCAAATATCAAGTAGCTGTAGTTTCTTGACCCAAAATCTGGGTCTTCAATTGTGTTCCATTGGTCTATATTCCTGTTTTTGTGCCAGTACCAGATTGTTTTTATTACAATGGCTTTGTAGTATAAGTTTAGATCAGGTATGGTGATGCCTCCAGAGGTGCTTCTTTTGCTGAGGATGAGCTTGGATATCCGAGGCCTTCTGCCTTTCCATATGAATTTTGAGATAGTTTTTTCTATCTCATTGAAAAAGGAAGTTGGGATTTTTATTGGCATTGCATTGAATCTATAAAGTGCTTTTGGTAAAATTGCCATTTTCACAATGTTAATTCTACCAATCCAGGAACATGGGAGGTCTTTCCATTTTTGTAGGACTTCCTCAATTTCTTTTTGAGAGTTTTTATGTTTTCATTGTATAGGTCTTTCACTTCCTTAGTTAATGTTATTCCAAGGTATTTTATTTTCTTTGTCGCAATTGAAAATGGGACGATGTTAGTTATTTCTTTTTCTGTCTCTGTGTCCTTTGCATACAGAAAGGCTACTGATTTCTGTGCATTGATTTTGTATCCTGCTACTTTGCTGAAGGCGCTAATCACCTTTAAGAGTTTTGAGATGGAAGTTCTCGGGTCACTAATGTATAGAATCATGTCATCTGCAAATAGGGCTAACTTAACTTCTTCATTTCCAATTTGTATCCCTTTGATTTCTTTCTCCTGTCTTATTGCTTGAGCTAATACTTCTAGCACTACGTTGAAGAGCAGAGGTGAGAGTGGACACCCCTGCCTTGTTCCTGACCTCAATGGGAATTCCTTCAGTCTCTCCCCATTAAGAATTACTTGGGCTTTAGGTGCTTTATATTTCGCCTTTATTATGTTGAGATATAGGCCGTCCATGCCTATTCTCTCCAATTTTGATCATGAAGAAATCACCTTCATTCTTGATTAGAGAGGACAAGTAGATCCAGAGAGTGGACTGAAAAATCAGTGTACAATCTGCAAGAGGAGAGTCATAACAGAGGGGGAAAGACTCAGGGCTTACAAGGAGAACTTCATGGTCAGCATGACTCCGACTCACCCCAGCAGATAGCACAAATGCTGAGAGCCATGGAACTCCTCCCAGGTCCCAGAACAAGTCCCCTAAAGGGCCTAAACTGACCTTCAAGAGTCCACATAAAGTTAAAATTTTTGCACACCTATTTGGACTTAAATACTCAACAAAATTTATAGCTAGAGAATAAAAGAGAAGTCTTACACATCACAGCTCAGAGTGAGACTATATGGATGGGCTCACATCAACTGAGAGATGTTCATGCCACCGTCAAGTTCAAATGCTGTTTATATAGTCTGACAATGTCTCATCTGCTTTACAAGAACAGGTATAGACCATGCAATTTGGAAAACAGTTCTAAAAACAGACCTCAAATTTTTCAGCATAAAAAGATTATACATCTTAGAATCCTAATAGAAATTATGTTAATCCTCAAATATTTTGTATTAAATGGATGTTTTAAACTTATCTCCTTTTGCTTACAGTCAGATCACACTCAGAGGGTCCTGAGACAATCTACCTGGACCTCCCATCTGTTGTATGCTGACTCCACTGTCACTCCTCAATTTCATTCTTTCTCTTTAACAATGTCTTTCAGGACTGTCTTCCTGTACTCCACCAAAGGATTTCCAGTGCCCCTTACACATACTAGAGAAGTTTACCAATGATCACACCCAAAAACCTCTCTCAGCACAAAAAAAGCGAGATTGGTCATAGCACCAATTCCCTAAGAGAAATTAGGGTTATTTCTTCAAAGTGGAAACTGAAGCAGTTTAGGGTAATTGGGAACCAAAAAATAAAAATCCAGAATGCACGTTGGCCTGCCCTAGTAGTCTCACTTTGTTAGAAATCAGAGAAGGATCCCATTTGTCATCTATTATTGCTAAGGAAGTTCCATAGACCTGTTTTTCCATAAACAACCTGAGCCCCTCCTTGGCAAGGCGCACTCCTGAAAGGCTTTGAATCTGATCCTGGCATTGTGGTTGGTTAAGCACAGGTCCCAAACATTTCATTATGCCTGATTAACTCAATCTCCATTCAGAACGTTTAAATGACCCCCATGTTGGTGACAGGGTGGGATTTAACTCCTCTAGTCTCCCTCATGTCAAGAGCTTCAGAACATCGTCATCTTTCATTCTCTTAACCTAACTTCCCCTCAACACTGTCTTCCAGGACTGTCTTCCTGTACTCCACCAAGGCATTTTCAGTGTCCCCCAGATCCACAAGAAGATTTTCCATCTTCCACCCTCAGTAGCCCCTCTTCATCTATCTCAACCTTACCTGCTGCTTTGTGGATTTTAATTTTTTAAATTCATAAGACAAGAATCAGGGATATCC
>JAEOAD010001807.1:0-77013 GCA_036365145.1 Orientallactaga sibirica | reverse complement strand
AGAAAGTTCATGAAAACCTGTAACCCCAGGCCCCTAAAGGGGAGCAGAGATCAGAGACTCCCCCTGCACTCATGGAAAAGCACCTATCTGTCAAGAGAATCCAGTTCAAAATGAGAACATGGGAAAGAATGATGGACTGGGACACTGTTTTCTGCTGTGGATAGCAAAGAGGAGTGAGAACTGCAGCAGAGAAGAGCATAATACCACATAAGAGAACCCACCTAACTGTGGGCAGCCCCATCACATGGGCTTCGTGCATGCTAGTCAAGCACTCTACCAACTGAGCCACATCCCAAACCTTCCTTACCTGTTAAAGCATGGATGATTATGTACAGATTGTACTGTCAAATCATACATGCTCAAAGCATGCACTGTTCCTCCCTGGCACTCTTCTCGTACTTAGGTTCTTTCCCTCAATCCTCCACCTCTCTGGCAGGCCTGTGAACAGTCCTACACCAACACTGCACTCTGCAGGCTGCCTCTCATGGCTCCTATGAATGATATGCATGCATGATACCTGCTATTGTGGTGGTAAACACAAATTATTGTACACATATTGGAACTTCAAATACATTCTTCAGCACTAGTTGTGTCCATTTTTTCAGTAAAAAATGAAACCAGGGGTGGAGCAATGGTTTAGCAGTTAAGGCACTTGCCTGCAAAGTCAAAGGACCAAGGTTTAATTCCACAAAAGCTATGTATGCCAGGTGCACAAGGTGGCATGTTCACTTGAAGTGGCTGGGGACCCTGGAATGCCCACATTCTCTCTCTCTCTCTCTCTCTCTTTCAAATAAATTTTAAAAATAAAAAACCGAAGCCATTATTAGAAAAAAAGAGAGACAAAAAAAATAGAAAAATGTGTTGGCACATGGCTTTAATTCGAGCAATTGGAAGGCTAAAATAGGAGATCATTGTGAGTTCAAGGCTGGCCTGAGACTACATAGTGAATTCTAGGCCAGCCTGGGCTAGACCAAGCAGACTCTACCTTGAAAAACAAACATAAATGAGTAAATAAATAAATAAATAAATAAATAAATTGTTGGCAAGGATGTGGAGAAATTGTACATTTGTACAGTTCCTGTTTGGGAAGCTACAAAAGCTCAGGAGACAGATGATTGTGATGCTTACATATTCCAAGCTCCAGAGGTTTCTACTTAAAATGATTTAAAGGATAAGTTTGATATTGTGTTTTTTTAACATACTGACATAAACTAAAGTACATATTAACTATCCTAAACATTACATTCAACAGCTAGCCACCATCATCTATAAGAATATATGAAATGGGGCTGGAGAAATGGCTTATCAATTAAGGTGCTTTCCTGTGAAGCCGAAGGACCCAGGTTCATTTCCCCTAATACCCACATAAGCCAGATAGGTAAGATGGCTGTTTGAGTCAGGTTTGAATTGCTGGCAGAAAGCACCTGACCAAGAGCAGCTTGTAGGGGAAAAACACTTTATTTGGGCTTACAAACTCAAGGGGAAGCTCCGTGATGGCAGAGGAAAAATGACAGCATGAGGAAAGATTGACAGCACCTACTGACCAACACCAGATGGACAACAGCAACAGAAGAGTGTGCCAAACACTGGCAAGGGGAAACTGGCTATAATACCCATAAGCCTGCCCCCAACAATAAACTACCTCCAGGGTGCTTTAATTTCCAAATCTACATAACCTGGGAACCTAGCAGTCTGAACACCTAATGCAGGGAGCCGTAAGCAGTCGCCATTACAAGATGGCGCTGGCTCCTCCATATTAGGCAGTGCCTTGGCGCCAACCGTGTCTAAGGTATGCGCATGCGCTTGACGCAACCTGTCCCAAGCCTATCCCGTGGCGCCTGGTGATGGCAAGCTGGTCGCAACCAATCAGTAAATGCCTTGTAGCAGTACACTCTATAAAAGCAGCTGCAGATTTGGGCCCTGCCCCTTCGCCATCAGCTTTCCTTTTAACCAAGGGCTCTCCAATAAAGTTTGATACAAGAAGGATCTTCGTTTGTGGCCGTTCCTTTCCTGCTGGTCGGGAGGGTCGCCACAAAGTGGTGCCGAAAAACCCGGGATGCCGGGTGTCTTGCGGTCGCCAGGCAGGGGGCCGAAGAGGATCCAGAACTTGACACATGGAGAGGAAGGCGCCGGTAAGTCATCCCTGGGCTTGTTTTACAAGTGGGGAATCACATAATAGGCCTAAAAAGAAACAGTTAGAAAAAATAGAACAAAAGAGACAAAAAAAGGGAAAAAGTCTAAAGGAAGAACTTGAGGAGATAGGCGAGGCTCATTCATGCCCGCCCCCTCGGAAGGGGCAGAGAGGCCCCGGAGGATCATATCCTCCATTAGAGGAGACTTTAAACGCTTTGCCTCCTCATTTAAATAAAAACTCCGATCCAAACTTCAACATCTCTTGTTCTTTTCTCTTTCCTCTCATTTTTGGGTTTCCGACAGACCGCTTCTGCGGTGCCGCCATTTTTGTCCTGCCCCATTTGAATGGGGGCGCCATCTTAGAAGCACCACGTGGGCAGACCTAAAAACGAAACTCACACGTGGTAGAGACTCACCACGTGGACAAACCTAAAAAGAAACTCACCACGTGGTAGACCTAAAAGAAAACTCACCACGTGGACGAACCTAGAGGAGGCTCACCACGTGGGCAAACCTGGAGAACTCTCAAAGTGTACTGCCCCCTCATTGGAGTGGGGGCGCCATCTTAAAAAAAAAAACTATTAAACAAAAAAACCTCCATGGCGCTTGGTCGTTTTAGCCCCATGGATTAATTCAGTCCTCCTTGCCTTAATTGCCAACCTTAAAGGCTTTTCCAGGGAAAAGTTCATTTTTGCCCTTAAAAAACTCTCCTTTCTCCCAAGGCCGCCACCCAAGCCGCCACCCAGCAGCTATCTTTTCAGCTCTTTTCAGCCCCTAACTACTGCCTAAAGCAAATGTGCTCAAACCCCTGGTGGAGGACAGCTCCTCCATGTAGCTTTCTATGAATGTAAACTGTGATCAAATACAAACCGAGGTTAACTTTCCTCGCGGACGTGGAACACAAGCCACTGGTCCACAAAACAAAACTTGCGCACTTCAAGCGGAGGGACAACAATCAGGCTCCGCCGACATCCTAAGCTGTGGCTCCAGCCCTGGCCTGAGCACTGCCCCAAGCCTCACTGGCTGCGCCTCGCCCGCTCCTCCAGGCGTCATTTTTGGTCACTTTTGTCAACTTGCTTTAAAAATATCTTAGGAACGGGCAGGCGGTCCGCCATGAGGCCATGAGGCGAGCTGCTGCCGTCTCCACCCCTTTTGCCTCTAGACACTCCCTCTATGCTCTTAACTAAGTGTCCCGCGGGGCCCAAAGTATTTACTTTTAAAAATAAAAAAAAAAACAACTGGGGACATTCATATTGCCCTGCTAGAGGTAAAAAATCCTATTTTTCAAGTCTATATGGCTATATCCTACACACCATTGTCCCACCCTTCGCTGCCTTCCCATTAACATAAAGATAAAAAAAATGCCTTAATTGTTAAACACTTGCCTGTAGAGCCTAAGGACCCTGATTCGAGGCTCAATTCTCCAGTACCCATGTAAACAGTGGCTGGAGGCAGATGATGAGAGTAGTTCAGAATCTAAATCACAACAGGAGGAGGAGATATTTAAAAAAAAAAAAAGTTCAACCAGAGGTGATCCGCAGGGGCGGGGGCTGGCAGGCACATTTGTTGTCGCCGCGGCACCCTCTGCTGGGGATGAGTAAAGTTCTGTATACATAGATCACAAAGAAGGTCAAGAATGAGGTAGGGCTAAATGTGGTGGCACACACCTTTAATCTTAGCCCTCAGGAGGCAGAGATGGGAGGATCATTGTTCAAGGTCAGGCTGAGACTACTTTTCTGCCCTCCCCTCATGTGGGTGTTAATCCCCGAGGCCTCCATCCTGGTGATCTTTGGCAAATGGATGTAACTCATCTCCCTGAGTTTGGAAGGTTGAAATATTTACATGTCTCAGTGGATACTTGCTCGGGAGTTATCTTCGCCTTGCCGTTGGCGGGTGAGAAGGCTTCTCATGTAAAAACCCACTGCCTGGAAGCCTGGGCAGCGTGGGGAAAGCTGCGCCGTCTAAAAACTGATAATGGCCCGGCATATACATCTACTGGTTTTTGGGCCTTTTGTGCGCAGATGCAAGTTGCCCACACCACTGGCCTGCCTTATAACCCACAAGGCCAAGGCATTGTGGAGAGAGCCAATAAGAGTATTAAAGCCATCTTATTTAAACAAAAGAGGGGGATACCAGAAGATGCAACCCCTAAGGAGAGGGTTTCCTTAGCCCTCTTCACCCTTAATTTTTTAATTTTGGACAATAATGATAAGTCTGCAGCTGACAGACACAGTCAAGCTGTGGCCCAGGCACCCAGAAAAGTAGTGATGTGGAAAGATGTCCTAGATAACAAATGGAAAGGACCAGATCTTGTTAAGATCCAGGGGAGCTGTTTGTGTTTTTCCACAGGACCAGGAGTCGCCCCACTGGGTTCCAAGCCGGTTGGTGAGAACAGTCCATCCTTCCTCAGGAGAAAGTTTGGAGATTCATAATGATTCGTGGAAACCGGATGGTCATCCAGATCTTGACACTCAGTAAAGCAGAGCAACGTTGGAGAATTTTGTCAGCCTTCCCGAAGCCGATGCCAGTTCCTCATCAAGCGTCTGTGTTTCACGTCGTTTCTTCACCATGAATAAGGAACTAGGCCTCCCCTTCCCTTCAGGAGGACCAACAGGTGGTCCCCATGGGGGAGTCCCGCTCCTTTGTTGAAAAAGGAACTCTTTGTTTTACTTTGCAGTGGAATCAGACTGATGACTCTTGTATAAGACTTCAGCAGAGTTTTGCCTGGTTTGAAGGGAACTCTGGCCATGGTCAGAGTGCCAGAGCACTTGGTCGCCTGGGCTGATGCAAATCATCTCTTCACCATATCACCAGCTATGAGGGGTCCCCCGCCTAGGTCAGGGGCATGGTCGGAGGGACTCTTTCTTCAGGATTCCAGAATGAATCCTTTTTCAAAATGGATGGTTTGTGGGGTCAATGGTTCCTGTATGGATGTGTCTCCATTGGTTTTGCTGTTGGGGGGACAAATTGCTTGCAACAATGTGTCAGGGCATGAGACCTCAATGTCAAAAAAGAAGGAGGAAGCGGAGGGGGATTTCTCAGCGGACTGGAGCCTCCTAAATATCTCGGGGGGAGTTTTCACTCTGGGTCATCCTTGTGAACATTATCCTCGTAATCAGACATTCCCCCCTGCCCCGGTTTGTGTGCACCCCACTTTTCTGCTTATTGCTATTAATTCCACGAGAGTGGATCTTAGTCTTGCACAGGGCCTTACTTCCTGGATCTCCTCTGCTTTTAATTTTTTTAAGGAATGGGTTAGAGTGGGACTGTTTGCTGCCTGCTGTATAGGAGGATGTCTGCTCTGCCTATGGTTGACTTGCAAAATGCGAGCCCAAGCTAGGAGGGACAAGGTATCTCTCAGGCACTAGCTGCATTGGAGTGTGGGTCCTCCCCCCAGATTTGGCTGTCGACCCTAAAGAGCACCTAGTTTCCCCTGGCCCTTGCACCCTTAGGGCTTGAAGTGCCCATTGCACAAGGATGGGCAGAGGATTGGTGTTGGGAGCATGGCATTCATCACGCTCAGGATGCGAGACAAAGTACTGCACGTGGGGCGAGCTCTTAGCAGCTTCATGGAGGGCATGTCTGATTGCATATGGGTTGGTACTGTAATCCCATCTCTGAGGAAAGGTACTGGACGGGTGTGACACCAGCCTGGCTGGCCACTAGGTCTGGGGTCATCACAATGTCCTCTCGAGCATCAGAGATCAGACCTCTACCCACGCCTGTTGCGTTTAAACAAGAAGGGGGAACTGCAGGGAGCCGTAAGCAGTCGCCATTACAAGATGGCGCTGGCTCCTCCATATTAGGCAGTGCCTTGGCGCCAACCGTGTCTAAGGTATGCGCATGCGCTTGACGCAACCTGTCCGAAGCCTATCCTGTGGCGCCTGGTGATGGCAAGCTGGTCGCAACCAATCAGTAAATGCCTTGTAGCAGTACACTCTATAAAAGCAGCTGCAGATTTGGGCCCTGCCCCTTCGCCATCAGCTTTCCTGTTAACCAAGGGCTCTCCAATAAAGTGTGATACAAGAAGGATCTTCGTTTGTGGCCGTTCCTTTCCTGCTGGTCGGGAGGGACGCTGCAACCTAAGTTTATGTGGGACACCTGAATTAAACACCCCAGAGGTGCATGCATCTGGAGGCATTCATTTGCAGTGACTACAGACCCTGGTGTGCCCATTCTCCCCCTCTCATAAATAAATAAGTAAAATGTTTTTTTAATATATGTATTGGGGCTGGAGAGATGGTTCAGTGGTAAAGGCACTTGCCTGCAAAGCCTAACAAGCCAGGTTCAATTCCCCTGTACCCATATAAAGACAGATGCACAAAAGAGCACATGCATCTGGAGTTCACCTGCAGTGGCTACAGGCCCTGGCATGCTCATTCCCTTTCTCTCTCCTTATAAATAAATATTTAAAAAAAAATAAAGTGTATATGTAAGAGAGAGATGATTGTGCACACCTGTAATTCTTATAGAGAAGGCTGAGGCAGGAGCATCCTGAGTTGGAGGCCAGCCAGTGATACATAATGCGACCTCACCTCTAAGTAAAAATAAAAAGAGCCGAAGGTGTAGAACTTGCTTAGCACACAGTAGACCCTGGGTTTGATAGTCAGGAACAGAGGATAAGCACTGACAGTTACTCCAATTTAGCTCCAAATAAGAGTAAAATTGCTTTGCTTTCTGAAGAGAGAGTGCATGTAGACCAGCAGCACAAGGCTTGGTGCGTACACAGAACATGAAGTGTTCTGACATTATTACTCCCTGCACACGGGGCTCAGCTGTGAGGGAGACCAAAGGTGTGCACCAAGTGCTGCAGGCAAGAAAGACAAGGGAATAGTCTCCTCCTCTCCTTAGTCCTGGGCAATGTCCTGTAAAAATGCACACATCTCCATAGCACAGCCAAACCATCATTGCTTCAACTTCTGCAGAGATGTGAGCAAATATTTATTCACCCCAAATAAGGTGCCAATGAGAGACCAAAGAAATAATGTCATTTAAGTCCAGCCCAGTGAGCGAGTGAGTATATTGGGGTTATTTAGAGGAATATGGATGAAGGGATATTTACAGGCACATGGATGACTGAAAAGTACCTGCATCAGTAAAAGTTTCACCTCCCATGGGTGACAACTCGTGAAAGCTGTATTCCTGGAGATACTTGTAAAATGTGAAGGGGGCCTGACCATTTGGAATGTCTCCTCTTCCCAGATATTGTTACTGTTTATTTAACCTTGTGGAGGGAGCTTGTGAAGCTTGTGAATTTTAGGATCTTTCTGACATTTGCAGGTTTTGTCCACTTCCTGAGCATGGTTTCACTTACTTCCTGAGTCTTGCAGAGATGCCTGTGTGGTGGGGAGGAGCACTCTGAACCACTGTTTTGAGATACACATAGTCATTACACCCATGTATTCATAGCAGCTTAAATTTCCTGCAAAGATTAAGCTTGTCAATACATCACCTTCATGGGGGAAGGATACATGTGACTCCACACCTCTAGAGAAGCTAATTGCACTTAGTGATTGCTGGGAAAGGGGAGTCATCTTCGTCAGTTGTGTACCTACTGGTAAGTTGCCCATCCTGTTAAATCACCATGATCATGCAAGAAACCCTAATTCAACTCAATGGGGTTAAAAAAAAAGGAATGAGGAATACCTGCACCCCCACTGAGGAGTGTCCCTAATGTAGTGGGAGCAGGGATGAGGGAAAAAAGGGTACCAATACATGATTTATCTGTACAAAACATGTTGTTAAAATAATAATAAACATTTTCTTAAAAAGGAACAACAGTAAGATGGGGAGTCACAGGAATGAAGAAATGTGTTAGTGAGAGGTGGAGACTGATAAGACAGTGTACTTCTAGGCATAAGATCAAAATATGTTATATATGTATTAAAATACCAAAATGCAGGATAGAGGGATAGCCTAGTGGTTAAGGCATTTGCCCACAAAGCCAAAGGATCCAGATTCGATTCCCCAGGACCCACATAAGCTAGATGCACAAGGTGGTGCCTGCATCTGGAGTTTGTTTGCATAGCTGAAAGCCCTGGTCGCCCATTCTCACCCTCCACAGCTCTCTCTCTCTCTCTTTCTCCCTATATCTCTCTCAAATAAATAAATAACAAAATATTTATAAGAAAAATATCAAAATGGAAAAAATAGTGAAAAAAAGCAGTTGAAGAGGATGGTTTCATGAAAGAAAATGAGAAGTGTCCAAATGGCCAAAAGAGATGAGAAAAACTGCCTGCAAAGAGGGATGTGCACTCACGAGCCTGTGCAGTTTCTATGAAGCCTACTGTGGTAGTTTGAATATATGTACCCCAATATATTCAATGTTTTATTACTTTATAGTTTGCATCTGCAATCACCTTGCTAGAGGCAAGGTCACTGGGGGCCAGTCTTAAGGTGTGGTGATGGTTTGAGATTCCATTGTAAAGATATGCAAATGTGCCTAGCAGGAGTTCCTGAAGTATGCTGTGTGACCTTTTGGCTGTAGTTTTGCTCTGTGTGCTGTGGTGGCTGGTTGGCTTTTTCTCTCTCTGCTTGGCCCTGTGGAGAGCAGGCCACTTCTCTTGCCTTTATGGAACTTCCCCTGGATCTGTAAGCTTCAATAAATAATATCCCTTCCTCCATAACTGTGCCTGGTCTGGAATTCATCTCAGTGAACCTGAAGCTGTCTGCTACAGTAAAGTGGTACCAGGAGTGGGGTGAGATGAACCTGACCGTGTGGATATTCGTCTTTTGGAACCTTTGTTTTGGAGGAATGGGCATGGACTTGGTGCTTGCAACTGAAGATGCCTTCTGGAGTGGTAAGCCAAGTTTTATGGACTATTCTGATGAGAGTTTGAGAATGCTAAGTGCAAATAGTACTGAACTTCGAGGCTTGGCTTATGAGCTTTCTAAGGGGAAGGAAAGACTGCAGAGGACTTTGTTGGAACTGGGCTACTGGCATAAGGGATGGCTACATTCTACTATCCAGGGCCAGAGTGTTTGATCAAGGTTAAATTTGTAATGGACTGATGTGCTTGGCTAAAGATATCGGACTGAGATTTTAAGATTTTAAGCTGGAAAACCTCAAGCAAGTTAAAAGTAGAGGCATTGAGACTGGTTTACTGCTATTGTCAACACATTAGCAATCTTAAGGAAGGTGGAAGGAAGGTGGCCTGACTTGATTTACATTAAAACAATGGAGAGGATGCCTGAGGAAAGACTGTTAAAAATGCAAATTCTTGAAAAGAGCTGAATGGAGAAGGAACCTGCTTTTCAAGGCTATGATTTATTTTGTCCCTGGATTAAGAATATGGCTGTGTCCTGTACACCTGGTATTAGTTTTGGAAGCATGAAAAATGCATGGAGTGGTCATGAGTTGCACACGGTTCCAGGAGCCACTGCTGAGATGCGGCATGAGGCAAGGCGTGAAGACCCTCAGGAATAGGCTGGAAGAGCCTTTGGAAGATGGACCGTGGTTTGCATGGAGACCTGAAGATGTTTTGGATATACCAGGACTGTGCAAAAGGGCTACCATGGAGTGCAGTGTTGGCATGGGATGAAAGTTTTCCCTGGCGACTCTGCCCAGCTGGAGGGGCAGAATTGGAAAACCTGGAGACTATTAGTCTCTGGTTATACTGAACTTGAACTGCAGAAGTTTGATGACTGCTGATGGTGGTTGAGTTTGCATTATTCTAGTTTCTCCTTGCTATGCCTTATACTTGTTAAAATGTTTACTCTGTGCCTTTACATGTTGAAAGTATTTAACTTGTTTGATTTCACAGGACTCATTATCTTAAGTTGGTCAAGACTGTGAGAACCTTTGAAATTGGACTGAGTACAATTTACAATATGTGATAGTTATAAATCTATTGGGGGCCAGGAGCTAAATATATTGGGGGCCAGGGGCGGAATGTGGAAGTTTGAATATATGTCCCCCAATATATTCAGTATTTTATTAGTTATAGTTTGCATCTGCAATCACCTTGCTAGAGGCAATGTCACTGGGGGCTGGTCTTAAGGTGTTAATGGTGGGTTGGAGATTCCATTGTAAAGATATGCAAATGTGCCTAGCAGGAGTTCCTGAAGTGTGCTGTGTGACCTTTTGGCTGTAGTTTTGCTCTGTGTGCTGTGGTGGCTGGTTGGCTTTCTCTGTTTGGCCCTGTGAAGAGCAGGCTGCTTTTCCTGCCTTTATAGAACTTCCCCTGGATCTGTAAGCTTCAATAAATAATTTGTTCTCTGTGTGGTTTTTCTTTGTTTGATTTTGAAATAGGGACTCCCATAACCCAGGCTGGACTCAAAGTGACCTGGAGTGATGGCACATACCTGTGAACTCAGTACTTGGCAGGTGGAGGCATGAGATAAAATATTCAATATATGTAATGAGTTTACAGGTATGTGCCACCGAGCCAGGTTCACTGCCCTCACTTCTTTGTCTGCATTCCCTCTAGATCACCTTATCCACACCCAGGGTCTCAAAAGACAGTAACATGTTGAAGTCTCTGAAACATATATGCTAGCTCTGCACTTTCCACTGGATGACAGGTTTGAACATGTATGTGCACATGAGGCACCTCTGAGGGTAACTGAAACAGGACAGTTGTTAACACTTGTCCCCTTGACAGATCACTTGCCTGGTTTGTGTAAGGCCCTGTGCTTGATCATTAGAAACACACACACACACACACACACACACACACACACACACCCTATCCCCCATCTGTTCCCCATGCATTTTCTATTTCATGCAATGGTCCCCCCACCTCTTTACTGTAAACATGTCCAGACAACCTGAGTTATTATTATGAAGCACCATCTTAGCTCCCTTATCAGTTTGGCACATGCTTCTCAGCAGCCTTGCTCACACTCACCATTCACACACATTTTGGTTGTTTAGACATTGAAATGGAGTATCCAGGCTGGAGGTGTGGCTCAGTGGTGGATCCATTGTTTACCTGGGATGTGTGAAGCTCTGGGTTCATGAACAAGTTCCCAGAAAAAAAGTAATTCCTGAGTTAAACATACTACATAGCTGATTGAATGTATAGAAAGTCTGTGGTAGTAGAAAGCTGTCTGTTACAGGTTTATAACCTAATTTTGTTGGGTTACCTTTAGTCCCATAAATAGTACTTATAGTCTACCTCACCACTTGATCTAACATTGCCATTACTATCAGGTAAAATTCTTATTGGAATGTTCAAACAAACATCTTAGTTTCCACCAACCCATAGGCTAAGGATGGCATCACAAAACACCTGAGGCCTCTAGCAGAGACTTCTCTGCTTTGAAAACTCCTCCTTGATGTTTCCATGAATGTACTTAAAATGCCTAGATTTATAACTTTTTCATTCTGTTACCATAAATATTCCATGAGTCAGGTAGGGGGTCCCACATTTTTACTCCCAGTACAAAAAGAGGCTAAAGTAGGAAGATCACTGTGAGTTTGAGGCTATCTTGGTTGAGATATTGAGTTCCAGGTCAGCCATGCTAGAGTGAAACCAGGCTTAAGAAATGAAACCAAAAATTCTGAAACTTTTACCATGTTGAAACATCATATTTGATGTAACCTAGACCTGTTCCCAGGACATCAGCTCTCAGATTTGTCTCAGAATAAAGTATTCATTATGCACCTGAGGTAAGAACTGGGGTTTGACATCCCAACACCACAATATAAAAAAAAAAATGAAAATGAAAAATCAGCTCCAGAGCCGGGCATGGTGGCACACGCCTTTAATCCCAGCACTTAGGAGGCAGAGGTAGGGGGATTGCCATGAGTACGAGGGCTCCCTGAGACTACATAGTCAATTCCAGGTAAACCTGGACCAGAGTGAAACCCTACAAAATAAAACAACAACAACAACAACAACAACAAAAACAAAACAAAAAATCAGCTCCAATTCTCCTCTGAGAGTTTCAGGTCCTTTCACATGTCCATACCACTGCACTTGACATTCTCATCACCCTACTGACAATTTGAGTCAGAAAGACTTAGTTTTGAAAATGACATGGAAACTGCAGGGTACTCAGCAACATCCCTGTACCCACCCACAAGGTCAGGTGCAGCATTGTATGCTCCACCCTTAATTAAATAATAAAAAATGACCCCTGACATCACAAAATATCATTGAATGGTTAAAACAAACTAATTCCTCCTGAGATCAACACCAGCAATGCAGTCTGCACCATTTTTCTGGTATTACCAGACCAGTTCAGGGAGAAGCACAGGGGCAATGTGGTAATTGGAGACATGCTGTGAATTTGGTTTAATTCTGTCAGGGAAGCAGCTGAACAACTGCAAGTGGCCAGCAAGTGAACAACTGAAAGACAGGTCCGAGCCTCAATGTGATGAAACAGGCAAGAAAACACAGGTCACAGTGTAGAAGAATTTCAGGGCTCAGAGTGGGTTGGACTACCCACTTTCTCACATCATAATAATAAAGGGAAAATAGAGACATGTTCTAGATAAACTTTTGATCTAAACAGAGATTCAGAGGAATGAAAAAGCTACAGTACTGGCTTTGGTGTATATGAAACCCTCACTACATGGAGAGAACAGTCCATAGGTCCACAAGGAGACATAGAGAACCATTAACACCTTAAACCTCAGAGTCATGACTAATTACTTGGCCCCACCCCAAAAATGAAATGATTGCCTTTCTTTCCCCTCCTATATTGACTGTTAGCTATAGATGAAATATAAGATATCTCTAAGAATCCTTTCTTATCCCAAATTTCCAGCTCTCTCAATACAGCACAGATTTAAGGTTGAATTCCTATCTTTGCTCACTTGCCTCTGAAAGTACAAGTATGAAGGACTGAATTCTGGTTTCAGAAACACACAGTGACTGGTACAGATGACAGTTGTGGGAAGAAAAGTCAGGATATTGTGAAGTCACCAGTCAGTGGGGTGAGAGGGAAATGATGGAACACAGACTTCATACACAAAGCCAATGTCTCATGCATTAGACCCTCAAGAGATAGATGCATCAGAGCCCTGAGCATTGTCCCTGCTTCCCAGGCAGTGTGAGCTTGGCTCCCTGCTTCTCCTCCTGGTTACTCCTTCCTCCCCATCACCATGATGACTAGACACAGTTCTGAGAACCAACCCAGGACCAATTTCCAGAATGGGGAAGGTGGGTTGAGAATGGTCACTCATCCTGCACAAGGCATGTGCCTCTCCTCCTTATAAGGAAGCCCACACCCACCTACTTCTATCCTGGTGGTCTGAATTCCACACACTCCATGTCCTAGTCTTGTCTTTGCAGATCCTATTGCTAACTCAGAGTGCCATCTCAAGAGTATAAACCCAGGGCCCAGCTTCTCAGCATGTCCTCACTGTGAGAAATGGGGTGATGGGTTTGTTTATCTTTGGAGCTCTACCCACCGACTGTCTCCTTTCTCCTCTCCAGGGGGCTGGATGCCACATCATACATATGATCTTCATGTAGGTCCTAGGGCACCCTGCTTTTGCCTCATATTTGGGCTGCATGATTCAGGCCACCTTGTTTACTATATCACAGAAAACATCCATGTTCAGGGAGGTTTGATATGTGCCATTTCAGGAAGGTCAGTACATCTCACACATCCACATATCAAATGAAGGATCTAAGGAGATTGTTAAAGGCATTTCCTTGCAAACTTTACAGCTCCTGTTCAATTCCCCACCATCCACATAAAGGCACGTGCACACAGCATACCCACTCCAAGTCAATGAGAAGTGGAGGCAGGAGAACCCAGAAGCTTGCAGGTCAGCAAGAATGGTGCCCATGAAGCAGATAAAACAGACAGACAGCATAACCAGTAAAACAAGTGAAAGCCTGTGTCAAGCAAAGTGGAAGTTGTCCTCAGACCTCCACATGTACTCTGGGGCATGCACATGCTAATTCACACAGAAGATACTAATTCACACAGAATCACATCACTTCTCTCTTTAATGGCATCTTCTAAATTCCTATATACACACTAAGTATCACATTAACCAACCAATCTGAAGATCTCATCCAAATAACAGGTAGTCATCTCTGTTCCTGGAATACTCTGAGCTTCCTTTCCATTCAGTAACTAACCTAGTCTTCCATTCATGAAGTGGTTTTCCTGACACCAGCCTGCCCTCCCAAACTGTCATTTCTTCACAGGTCTAGTGACTCTCTAACAATCTCTACCTGCCTATCACCATGGAGCCTTAGGTAAACACCTTCTCCCAAATTAGAGTGAGTTTAATGAACTTAGGACATTCTCAGTTTAATTAATCACATTCAGTATTGTTGGACATTTGTTTCTCACACCCCAAAGGCTTTTAAAATTTTGGGTTAAGGCCAGAGGCTAGTAAAGCCAAGACCTCACTTAATTCTCCTTCCTGCTTTTCCTTCTAGTATTTAGTACCTAACACTGTTGGTTTTCACTTTCTCTCCATATACAGAGGAAAATGAAGGCAATGACTGTAAGCACACCAAACTGAGATTAGAAAATCGACATGGAGAGGTGAAGACACTTGTGGGTGGCATGCTGGCTTTGGTCTGAAGCCAGGCCTATCATTACCAGGGTTCCTCACAGTGCCACCAGGGAGTCCATGTGGCCCTTCTACTTGGCCTGACTCCCCTACCTCATGCGGAGAGGTCTGACTTGCAAGCAGATCACCATGGTCACGTCCTCCACCACCATCTCACCAGAGGATCAGGAAAATGAACTGTGCTACTGCCTCTTCACCATTTGCGCCTCCCTGCCTTTAAGTTTACAATTTCCCCCGTGCTCTGGTATAGCTGCAGCACTGTGGTGTCATGGGCTGTTCCACCTGACTGGGAATGGAGGGGCAGAGCCATCCACCATTCCTGACAGGAGGGTGGCTTGCAGAGGGGAGTGGGATGCAGCTGTACTGAAGCAGAACCTTTGCAGCTCACAGGGATCTTTCCTCCCACCTACCCATAGAGCAGACGCAGGACACCTGGGGCCTGAGGAGGCCTCATGGGAAAAGGCGACTCCTGGCCAGAAGATCCCACAGGCCCACTGTGTGTGGCTGACAACACTATAGTCAACCCACAGCGATTGACTGCACTCAGGCCTGGGTTCTGCAACCCTGCCCTGCTTCCCTTGCTCTTCCTTCCTTTCTTCCTCCCTTTCTTGTCTTCCATTTCCCCTCTTTTCTCCCCTTCCTTCTTTCTCTCCCACTCTGCTCCTTCCTTCCTTTCCTCTCTCCCTGCTTCCTTGTTTCCCTCACTCATTCCCTCCTTCCTTCTTTCCATTCTTATTTCCCCCTTTTCCTTCCTTCCTTTTATTCTCCTCCTCTTTCCCCTCTTTTTCCTTCCTTATTTCTTTTCTTTTCCTTTCCTTCCCATCTTCATTCCTTCCTTCTATTCTTCACCCTTCCCCCTTTTTCTACCTTCCTTCCCTCTTCTTTCTTCTTCCCATTTGTCTCCCTTTCTCCGTTTTCCCTCTTTCCTTTGCCCCCCTTTTCCCTCCCTGTCTCCTTTTCCTCTTTCCTTCCCTTCCTCCCTTTATCTCCCCCCTCCTTTCCGTTTTGCTCTTCTGTTTTGAGACAGGCTCCATATAGTCCAGACTTTCGCTCAACCCTTAAAGCTAGTGCACAGCACCCAGGTGTTTTGTGAGGGGGAGCATGTATGCGTATGCCTGTGTGTATGTGTGCGTGCGTGTGTGTGTGTGTGTGTGTGTGTGTGTGTGTGTGTGTGTGTGTGTGGGATTTAGACTCATGTTCCCGGGCGGTGCGCTGGAGCTGGGTGTGGGCCCAGCCAGCCCTTTGCCTGGCTTTCTCGCAGCACCTCCCAGGGATCCCCCGTGACCTCTCGGCCCAGCACGATCCTCCTACCTGCTGCCGATCACTCTCACTCGCCCCCAAACTCGCCATGGCCGCCTCCTCTGCCATCCCGCAGGATGGAGGCTCCGGAAAATGAACTCCACTGCTTCCTCCGCACTGCTCACGCCGACCCGCCTTTCAGTTTACAATCTGCTGAGCGGTTTCCCTGGCACACAGACACAACACCGCCACCGCCACAGCCACCTCCTCTGCCCCACTGAGCTGCTGGTGAGAGGCTCAGGAGAATGAACTCCGCTGCTCCCGCCTTTTTAAAGTTTATAACTGCGCTAAGGACGCTCTGGGTGAGGTGCAGCATTTTGACGTCACGGGCAGTTCCACCTGCCTACAACGCGGGGGAGGCCGGAACCGCCCACAGGTCAGGAGGGGAGGGCGGCTGGCAAGAGATGAGTGGGCTGCAGCTGTATTGGAGCAGGGACTTTGCAGCTAATGGAGCTTGTGCCTCTCCCCCCCCAAACACTCAGAGAGCAGATGCAGGGGCTCCTGAGACCTGAGGTGCAGCTGTGTGTACTGACAGACCACCAGCTTCCACCAACCCAAGGTTTAAGAATGTCATCAGATAGCATGTGAAGACTATGGTGGAGATTTCGCTGCTTTGCTAAAACCTGCCTACCTGATGGTCATCCAATGTATTTGAAAAGTGCCTTGATTTATGATGACTTATGTAACTATGAAAACTTCATGAAACTGTTAAAACATTTGGACAGGGAATTTTGGGTAACATAAATCTGTGTTCCTGGGCCATGGTCACTCACATTTGGCCCTAGACTAAACTATGTCTAATCCCCTTTGAGGTGAGAGCTGTGTCTTTTGATGGACACTGGGGTGCAGCTGTGCTGAAGCAGGGACTTTGCAGTTCACAGAGCTTGTGTCCCACCCCACACATACCCAGAGAGCAGATGCAGGGGTTCCTGGTACCTAGGGTGCAGCTATAATAAAGCAGAAGCTTTGCAGCTCACAGGATACCGAGAGAACATGTGCAGGACTCCTGGGGCCTGAGGAGGCCTGGTGTGATGGTGTGATTTGTGGGGCCAGAAGATCCCATAAGGCCTACTGTGTGTGCATGAAACACTATGGTCAGTCCACAGGGATTGACTGTGCTCAGGCCAGGGATCTGCAGTCCTGCCCTCCTTCCCTTGTCCTTCCTTTGTTCCTTCCTTCCTCTTCCATTCTTCTCCATTTTCCTCTTTTTCTCCCACTTTTCTTTTAACCTCTCTTTTACTCCCTCCTTCATTTCTCTACTTCCTTTCTTGTGTCTCTTCTCCCCTCTTTTTCAACCTTCCATCCTGCCACTTTTAACCCTTTCCCCCTTTTCTCCATTTCTTTCTATTCTTCTCCCTTTACCACTCATTTTCTTCCTTCCTTTCTTCTCTTCCCTTTCCCCCTTTACTTCTTCCCTCCTTTCCTCTTTTCTTCCCTTTCACACTTTCTGTGAGCTCTCTTTCTGTGAGCTCAAGGCCTGGTGAGGACTCCATCTTATGTCTCCTCTGTGCAGTCAAAATATTGCCTTCCTCCCCTGCAAAGTTCTGGCACACAGGAAAGGCACAAGATAGACATGAAAAGCTGGGATGGAGAAGGGTGTGTGTGTGTGTGTGTGTGTGTGTGTGTGTGTGTGTGTGTGTGTGCGCACACATGTGTGTTGAGAGTGATGAGATGGAAAGCAGCCCTGAGATTAGGTAAAATATCTCACCAACAGAAGTGCATCCACAACAATGTGGAATGTATATTTACATTGTATATTTACATTATATGTATAATTACAAGAGATGAACCCCACAGGGAAGTTCCTACCTTTATGATGTCTAAAGGGACTTATAAATAGTACAGAAGCTTTACAGCATCCTAGTATCATGGCCTTGGCTGCCCTGTCAACCCCCTTTCAAAGGAATAGCAGAGACAAAGCACCCAGTAAAGGTTAATTACAAGTAGCTGGGCGCTGCTGCTCCTACCAGGCCCAGGAGCCCGAGGGAAGTGAAGGGGAGACTAAAGGACTGGGAAGACCACACAAGAGCTTAGATGAAGGTGAGGAATTTGGGGAAGCCCCTACTGGGGAAACTAGACAGGGTTTGGCAAGGGAAGGTATTGTTCCTGGATGAGAGTGCTGATCTCAGACATTCCTCTCTCACTGTTTAAGGCTGTGGGCTGGAATGACAATTGGAAAAGCCCTCAGTGTGCTCTGGAGACAACGCACTTGGTGAATGCCCAGTGTGGGGAGGAAAGTCACTCTTGGACACGGGATACATTGTAAGAAACATCTAGAAGCAGGAGGTCAGGATAGAGACATGGGAGGCATAGGTTCATGTGTGGTGTAGGTGAAACCTGCATTCAGAGCAGCTGCTTACAAAGTTGAGGTGATCCCAGCTCAGAGCTAAGTCCAGGCAGACATGGAGCACAATGGATCTTACTCTTGAGGTCTGAAAATTTAGAGGCAGGCATGTGGAGGAATGATGTGGGCATGGGCAATGGCAGTGATGGGAAGCGGTCTGGGATACCGGAAGACTTCTTGGAGGACAAGGCTGGGGAGCTGTGCAGATGGGCACAGTGACACTCACCTGTTATCCCAGCCCTCAGGAATCAGAGACAGGAGCCTCATAGGTTCAAAGGCAGCCTGGTATATGTATAGCAAGACCTGGTCCCAAAAATTGTTCTTGGTGACGAGGCTCATTGGGTAGTGTTTGCCTTGTAAGCCTAAAGACCTGAGTTTGATCCACAGAACCCATATAAAAGAGCCAGGTGTGGTGCCACAGGCTTGTAATCCTAGCACTGGGGAGGTGAGATAGGAGAGTCCCTGGGGCTGAGTGGCCAGCCAGTCTGGCATATTTGGTGAGTTCCAGGCCAGTCAGAGACACTATCTCAAAAACTGCCAATGGAATTCCTGGGAATAACACATAAAATTGTCTTTCATCCCCACTGCCTGTGTGCATGTATGCTTGCATACACACATGCACTGCACACATGAAAGCATAGAAATACACATCCACACACATATATAACATTTTTAATTTTCATTAATTTTATTTATTTACAAGTAGAGAGAGGTAGAGAAGACAGACAGACAAATGGGCTAAGCACTCCAGGTCCCCGATCCACTACAAACGAATTCCAGACACATGTGCCACTATGTGGATCTCACTTTAGGTGGGTTGAGGTAATCAAACCTGTGTTTTAGGCTTTTCAGGCAAGCACCTTAACCAGTAAACCATCTCTCCACCCCCTTTATCACATTTTTAACAAAAAAAGCATCATTGGGTGAGAGAAACTGATATTGGGAGAGAAATCTGGTTAAAGCAGGTTTAGGGTGAGTAGGAGACCCAGGAAGGCAAGAAGAGTCACCCTGAGATCCTGTCCATGGACAGATCTTGTAGAACCAAAATCCCAAAGATTTTTCTGAGAACAGTCTGGAAACTTTTAGCAGCTGAACAGGCAAGATTCTGGCTGAGCAGAGGTGGCAGGGATTACTGAAAAAAACCCTCCCTAGGGCCCAAGGTCAGAAATGAGCCCATCTGGGCCACAGAGAAAAGTGGCCTGGACTGGGATGAAGTGACTGGGCCTGCAGCAGGTACCTAGCCCTGCATGTTGGACACTCTGAAGACTTCCTGTCTTGATTGAGAAATGCCCTAATTATCCAGAGTTTTCTGTGGGTACCAAGAGGGTTGGGCTGTCAGCTAGAATTGTGATGCTTTGAGACTTGAGTCCTAGCTCTGGTTCTGGCTGACCTCTTGAGAAAGTGACAATGGGTCCCCTACAGGTACCAAGCAGAGCCTGGAAGAGAGCAGTAGGTGGAGCCTGCTCCAGTGCCTTCTCAATGTTCAATCAGACTCATAACAAGGAGAATAAATAGGTTGAGAGGCTTTGAGGGGATTAACAGAACACAGGAAAATTATCCAAGGAGGGCTGCAGAGATGGCAGTAAGGTGCTTGCTTGCAAAGCTTGATGGCCTGAGTTCAGTTCTCCAATATCCAGGTAAACCAGATGCACAAAGTGGTTTGTGTATCTGGAGTTTGCTTGCAGTTGCAAGAAACCCTCTCGTGCATCCTGCTACACATTCATTCTCTCTCCCATGGAAATAAGTGAATAAAAATATTTCTAAAAGAAAATTATTCAACGAGACCTCAGTGGCTGCACATATTGTCATCATTCTCCATGGCTGTCATGGCATGTCACCTTGCCTGGAGATGTGACTTGCTGCCCCCTCTACATATACCTGAGTGTATGTCATGTGACCTCAGGCAAGGCCTTTCCCTCTCTGAGCCTCAGCTTCCCTGTCTAGGTTGCTGTGGTCTTGAAATGAGGGACTGAGTGTGGAGCTTCCCAGCATGCTGAATTCCAGTAAGCACCGAGACACAGTAGACCACAGGGCTGGGGGTTTGAGGAGCACCAAATGGGGTTCTTGTGGCAGCAGATGTCAGGAGAACACCCTTGGGAAGGTGTGTGGCCATCTGGACAGGGTAGATCATGGCTGCTCAGGGTTCATGTCTCTGTCAGCACTTCACCATCATGGAGCAGAAACAGGATGGCTTCATTGACACGGAGGACATAAGGAACACCTTTACTGCACTGGGTGGATGATGTAGTAATGGGGAAAACTTAGAGCTGGGTGGGGAGGTGTTGCAGTGTGCAGGCCACCAATCAGGAACAGGTGACTGGGGATGTACAAGGTCAGGGCATTGATTGATGGGCTGTGAGCTTAGTGTTCTTCTGTGCACAACATACTTCTGCCCCACTTCCCTCCTCCAGGTTGCATCAATGTCAAAAATGAGGAGTTGGATGCCATGTGGGCCCCCATCACCATGTTTAGGGAGAAACTTTAGGGTGATGGAGGCACTCAGGAGGTGGGGGAGGGGCTAGGGATAGGTAGTAGACATGTCTCCCTATGGGGCCCTGATGTTTACCGAAGCACAGTTGAGAACCTGGTGTGCCTCTCCCCAAGCACCATCCCCTGGAAGCACACACCAACCCAGGCCCTGCATCAGTTTCCACCTAGGCTCATTACCCACAATCAAGACAACACCTTCCACTTCCTTCCTATTACAATTCCACCCCTGCTTTTTTTGAGGCAGGGTCTCATGCTAGCCCAAGATGACCTGGAATTCACTGTGTAGTCTCAGGCAGGCCTCAAAATCACAGTGATCCTCCTACCTCAGCCTCCTGAATGCTGGCATTAAAGACATGTGCCATCATTCCCAGCTTATTTCCCTCATCTACCTTCCTCTTTTGTCTCTCTGTGCCCTGTTGATGGTGAGTGACAGGCAGAGAAGAGCTATGGGGAAAGTGATTCTAAAAACCACTGTGGCTGACTGAGCCAATTGTCAGACAAGTTACCTTGTCCAATTCTGTAGTCACCACTGTCCCACTGAAAGGATCAGAGCTCTGTGTTCACCAATAAGGAGTCTGAGCATGCTCAGAGAGGTCAGGATGGTTGTTCCAGGCACCCTGAGAGAAGAATAACTGTAATGGAGACACTACAGTCTCCTGGACTCGATATCCTGTCTGGGACTAGAAAATGGGGGCATCTCTGTTCCCTTTCTGTCCTGACTCTGGCACATCCTCTGTATGGTCATCTCCAAGTTGGAGGTTTCTGTGACTGAAAGGAAGGGTCAGACTGGGCTGTGGCTGTACAGGGAGGTAGGCAGTGTTGTCACCCTCCCCTCAGGCTGCCCCTGACTGGCCCTGGAGATCAATATCTGGACTCCCACACCCTGAAGGGTGATCTTGGGTGTCTGAGTTGCTGGTCACACCTTAATATTTCTGTAGAGTGCTTGTCTAGAATCACCCAGAGAGGAGCTTGGGTGTGGCTCATCAATACAGCACTTACCTAAGTTCCCCCAGTGAGAGGCTGAGGTCTGACTCAGTTATAGAGCTCCTGCCTAGAAAACCCCAGTGTGGGTGTGTGGGGTGGCTCAGTGGCAGAGCACTTGCCTTTACTCCTCCACTGAGGGGCTGGGGTGTGGCTCAGTGGAAGAGTTTCTGCCTAGATTCCCCCACTGAGGAGCTGTGGGCAAAGCCTATAAGGAGACACCTTCTGTTCTAATGTGGGTGGGGTACTAGGCGAGAACAGGAATTTAGTTGGGACCCTTTGGGATGCTCATGGGAAGGGAAGAGTGCTTTTTATCTCTGAAGGCACTGAGCCTGTTTGGTGGATTGGGAAGTAGAGGCTCAAGGCTCATGATGCATCAGTCAAGCTTTGGCTAAGCTGGAGCAGTAACCCAGGACCTTGGTGGGACTACAGTACTGCAGCTTCTCTCTAGTTTTCAAGAACACACGACCTAGGAATCCAGCTGAGCTTTTCATGCAAACTTTGTCAGGGATGTGTGCAATGATGTTAGGAGAGGCTGGCAGCCAGGAGGACAGAAGGCTGGGGTGGGCACTGTCTTGTCCTCTAATTGTGATAAGGAAATTTTGCAATGAGGTGCCCCACAATGGCAAGCAGACAGTACGCAGGCTATTTTATGACACTCACAGCGCTCAGAGCTGAGGGAGGAGGCAGGGTGTCACTGGCTAAGGTGAGTGTCCCACAGCTGTGCCTGTTCCTCAGGAAGCTGAGGGGCCAGCCACAGTAGTAAGGTCTCTTCACAGACTGGAATTTTCAGCTAGGTGATGAAAACAGGGATGCTGTGGATTTGAAAACAGTGAGCCCACTCAGTCCTGATCAGGACCCTTGCACCACTGCAGCTTCACTGGCTTAAAGTCCATGACTCTTCTGCTTGGTCTACCTGGGAGGGCCTGGAGCCCTGGCCCAACTCCATCTGGCCTAAGCTGCATGGCTGGGGACAGATGCCAAACACCTGCTCAGAGAAGTCAATGCTGTATCTTCCCAGGTCTCCCTGTCTGATGGGGGACACACAGAGGGCCCTGACCCAATGTAATGGGGGAGACACAGAGGAGACCTAGCCAGTCTTGTGGGGAGACATAAAGGACCTTGACTCAGTCTGATGGAAAGACACAGAGAGCTATGACCCGGCCTGGTGGGGGAGACAGGGACAGTCCAAACTCAATCATATGTGAGGATCTGGACACCCTGGATGTCCACTCAGTGATAAGTTACATCCCATTTCTCTTATTAATGTTGCCTCACTGATAAGTTGAAGTATCATGTCTGGGACCTGGATGCCAGCCTGGAGCTGGGGACTGAGATGGGTTAATGCCATCCTGATCCATTAGTGTTCATCAAAACCTAAGCATTGAGCCAGTGCGGTGGCTCATGTGTGTAATCCCACCACTCAGGAAGTGGATGAGGAATTCAAGGTCATTCTTAGCCACATGTTGATTTTGATGTCAGCGAGGGATACATTAGACCCTTTGTCAATAAAACCTATCCAAGAAACAAACCCAAACCCATAGCTATTGGTGGCCATCAGCAGGCTGGTCCTATAAGGTGGGGAAAATAGACCTCTGACCACATGACTTGGAGGGACTTCCCAGGTCCACGTTGAGTGGTTGTGGGGCAGCATGACCAGGAAAGGGGTCTGGATAGGAGTTGTTAGGTCACCTGCTGTCATCGAAGATCCCAGGAAACCCTGAAAAAGCCCCTTCTTCTCTCTGGGTCTCAGTTTTCCCAATAATATGAGGAAAATATTGGGTATTAAGGCCCATGGTGGACATCAGAATCTTTTCTCCTTCATTATTCTCCTTTTGGTCCTCTTCTTGTTGTGTTGAGCATGGAACCCAGTGCCTTGCCCAAATTGTCAAGTCCTCTACCATGGCCCCGCCCCTCACTGGGGGATTCTAAGCAGGCTGAGACACACCCTCAGCCCCTCATGGATAGATTCTAAGCAAGAACTCTACAGCTGAGCCATGTCCACAATGTCTCTCTGGGGGATTCTAGGAGGTGCTCTGCTACTGAGTCACCCTCAGCCCCTCACTGGAGGATTTTAGCAAGCACTCTAGTGAAGTAGGAATCAGAGCCAGAGAGGCAAACTGAAAGGAAGAAAGGTGGGGAAGGGAAGGCTGCAATTTCCAGGGGCTCATGAGTGTGACATGGAAAAGGACCAGTAGGTCAGCATAGAGACAGATATGCTGATGGGAGCCAGGCTTAGGGAGAACAAAAGCCAGTTGTTCATAGAATGGATGGAGGCAGGGCTGGGAACTAGAATGTCCAGCTTATCTTATGATGTCTGAATGGGATATGGCCACAGCTAGCTGTAGTGCAGGCCCTTGGACTGACCATGGAGGTGAAGTTCTCTAGCAGTGGTCTATAGTAAGTGTACATGGGGGACTGTTCTAGTGGGGCAGAGAGGCACAGAGCCCAGTGGAAGCCTGATTTGGACCCTAGAGGCTGGGTCAACCCCTGAGCTATGCTCATGCCATTCTTCCTAGGCTCACTGGGCTTTTGGTGACCCTGGGTGATGATATGTTCCCTTCCCACCCAGGGACAGGCTGCTGACCAAGGACAGTGCTGTTTCTGTTCAGGGTTTGAGGATGGCTCCACAGCCTGTCACAGCCTCCACCTATGGGGGAGTGAGAGGAGGCTGGTGGAGCCTGTGGAGGTGGGATTGTCTACTTCCTCTTCTATAACATTATCAAAGGCTGTGAGGCAGACTTCTGGGCCTACAGAGGCACTTCCAAGATTGTCTCAATGTAGCATCACCCAATCCATTTATATGGATCCCACCTGCATCTTTGGAACCTGGGACACCCACTTGACATTGGCCTAGACCAACTCATCTCTTAGTATAATGAGAAAGAAATCCATCTATAGGGGATCCATTTGGGGAACAGAAGGTACTTCCCATGGCTGTAGGACCTGACAAATATGGATGCTGGTTATAGAGGCCAAAAAGAAGACTCTGGTTAAAACAGAATCTGTGCAGTCCCCAATTTGGGGACCCAGAAATTTTGACTTTGCCACAGTAACATAAATAATGGAAAATGTACATAGATCCTTAGTGGGACCTGGTACCACTGGCACCAGAGGATACCCCAAATGCACAGGGCCTCACTCAGCTCTCTGATCCTGTCTTTATCACTGAGCCTGCTTAAGCCCCACAAATTCCCCATAGTTCCAGGTGACACCAGTCTCCTTCATTCAGAACCCAATGTAGTTCCTAATTCTGGCAGCTCTGGTAGCTGGAAGCAGATACTTTCCTGGACCCATAGGGACAGATCCCATCTTGCTACATCTTCTGTCTGGTACATCACTTAGTCCTCTCCATCCTCAGTTTCTCTCTTGCTTAAAAGGGATCCTAGTACTCATGTCCCAAAACTGTGAGAGGCCAATATCTAAGGGGATCCACCACAGGAAGGGTTTTCTATGATGCCTTCAACCTCAAATGGTTTCTTGTAGTCTGGGAACTGCTGTATAGATGTCATTGAAAATGGGAGGGCATCAAGAACAAGGCCTGGTAGTTCAGGCCCGTCATGTGCTCAGGAGGCTGAACATGAAGATGACAAGTTCAAGGCCAACCTGGGATACATAGTGTGACCTAAGGGCAAGGATACAGGTCAGCAGTAAAGAACCTGGGGAAAATCCTCCTGTGAGAGGTGGGGCGTTGAGCTATAGAACATTTGTCTAGCGTGTCTGAGGCCATGGGTTCCATGGGAATCTCAACAATGTTAAGGTCCGGCAGGGGTCTCAAGGTCATTCTATTCAGTCTCTACCTAATTCTCAAAGGAAAGTTGGGGTTCCAAGGGAAGCAGCTGGCCTCATACAGCTGCCTAGTACTCAAAGTATCCCTGCCCATTGGGGTTCCCCAGGTCAGGGCTTTTTGATTCCAGCACTATTCAGAGCCACATGCCTGAGTTTGCCATAGAGTTTGGGGGCTGAAGCAAAAAGTAAAAACAAAATAGAAAGATGTATGTTTGGGTGATGTTTGTGTGAGTAACACTCCAGTTTGAAGGATAGGAAACTTTCCTATCCATGTTGATTTTTTTCCATAACTCTTGTTTCCTGGCTTTGTTCAGGTATTCCTGATGAGGGGGAGTGTAGAACTAATTAACAATTTTAATACTCCACAGGTGGACAACAAGACCTTAAGTTATGGTTTTATTGAGCACCAAGCACATATGAAAGCTTGTGCCAGTCTCGAGGGATGCCAAGATGGGACAGGCCTGTCCACAGGCAGAAGGGGTCATGCATGGACTGCAAGTAGGGAAGAAGGATAGAGGTTGCAGAAGCCAGGGAGAAGATCAGTGTGGAGGAGGGTAGAGAAATCAGAGAAACTGATCAGAGACAGCTGGGCAGGGACAGGTTTGTAAAGAGAAGAGATGAATTCAAGGTACATTTAAAGGGTAAGCAAAGATTGCTTAACCATCACAGACAAGGCATCTAAGATCAAATACATAGGACTAAATCAGACTATCATAATTAAAACTGCCCATCAAAATACACAATTGAGACTGTGGAAGGACCAGACTTGGGATGAGAGAAAATATTACATACACACTGATTTTTGTCAAAGGCTTTTTATACAGAAATATATATTTCTTTTTTCCTTGCTTTTTAAAAATTCTTTTAACATTTTTTTATTGACAACATCTATACTTACAGAAAAAAAACATGATATGTCCCTCCCCTCCCCCTATTCCCTTTCAGAACTCCTTTCTCCATCATATCCCCTCCCTCTCTCCATTAGTCTCTCTTTTAATTTGATGTCATCATCTTTTTCTCCTATTATGAGGGTCTTGTGAAGGTATTACTAGGCACTGCAAGGTCATGGACATCAAGGCCAATTTCTGTCTGGACAGCTGCATTGTAAGGAGTTGTACCCTTCTTTTAATTAATTTATTTTTTATTGAAAACTTCCTTAATTGTAGACCATATCCCATGGTACTTCCCTCCCTCCCCCCACTTTCCCTTTGAAACTCCACTCTCCATCACATCCCCTCTCCCTCTCAATCAGTCTCTCTTTTAATTATGATGGTCTTGTGTAGGTAGTTTCAAGCACTGAGAGGTCATGGATAGCCAGGCCATTTTGTTTCTGGAGGAGCACGTTGTAAGGAGTCCTACCCTTCCTTTGGTTCTTACATTCTTTCTGGCATCTCTTCCACAATGGATGCTGCAAAAATATATATTTCTGCATGTTAATAATGGAAATATGTTAATAACTTTTTCCCACTGAAAAAGTAATTTAACTAACAAGTAAGGTTTGGGAAGAAGGATTTATTTTACTTTTGGCTCACAGCTTCAGTGGTTTTCAGTCCATAGTCAGCTGACCCCATTGCTTTGGGCCTGTGGAGAAGCAGAGCATCATGGTGGCAGAAAACCAGGGCAGAGCAAAGCTGTTGACATCTTAGCAGTCAGGAAACAGGAAGCCAGAAAGAGGAACATGTGGAGCCAATATGTCCCTTCAAAGGCAAAGTCCCATAGAACACCTTTCTCAAATCTGGCCCTATCTTCCAGGGTTTCTAGCATGAGAGCAGCCTAGGCTACAGAGTGAGACCCTGTATAAAATCAAAACAGGCTGGTTTGTGATACATACCTTTAATCCCAACATTCAGGACTCAGGGATAAGAGGATCACTTTGCATTTGAGGTCAGCCTGAGACTAAATAGTGAACTCAAGGTCAAAACTGGCTAGAGATGGTGATACATCAAAAATAAAATCAAAACAAAACAGGGACTTGGGAGATGGATCAGTGGTTAAAGACACTTGTTTGTACAAACCTTCCAACCTGGTTCAACTCACCAGCACCCAGATAAAGCCAGATGGACATTCTTCTGCAGTAGCAGTGTGTGCCTCATACACATACACAAACAAACATAAATAATTAGATAAATACAAACTATAATTAAACATTTTTAAATCCTAAAAACAATATGAAAGAAAGAATTTAAAGAAAGGAAGAGTAGAGAAAGGGGAGATAGGAAAGGGGAGGGAGAGAAAGTGTGAAGGAGGGAGGAGAAGAATGACACATTTGAGGTAGGGTGAACTGCACTTGGCACTTTTGTCCCTCAGGGAAGGCAGGAGCAAGGCCCCTTGATCACATCAGGATCACAACTGAGCCATACACAGCAGAAGAGGATTCTAGAACACTCCCTACACTGAAGGCCTGCCTTTCTCTTCCTGTAAACCTGCCCTTCCTAAAAGCTGAGTTGTGCTGAGTCCTGTATATGCCCCCAAGAATTTACTAGACTAGTTTGTGTCCAACAGAACCAGGCAGAGCTAAGACATCTTAAGTCATGGCCACCTGCCTGACTGAGGCCTGGCTTCATGATAGCTGGGCCTGCCAACCAGGGGTCTGACTCCTCCTGGGAATATGGCACTGAGAGTGCTGGGGATGTAGCTCAGTTAGAGAACACTTGCTAAATTTCAGTCAGTGAGGGGCTGAGTGTGTGACTCAGCAGTAGAGCACTAAGCTAGTATCCCCCAGTGAGGGGCTGGGGCATGGCTCTTTGGTAGAGCACTTGACTAGCATGCTTGTATCACACCAGAAATGGCTAAGTCCTTACCTGGGATCCAGATGCTCCTGGGCAACTGTGTGGTCCTGGGGGACCTATAGGCAGAGTCACCAATGGTCACCTGAGACCAGCAAAGCTGACTGCCCTCTGCTAGCTCTGGAGATGGACATTTCCAGCTGGTTGTCCTTGCCTCTGTCCTGGGTCTGTCCTCATAGGTGGTGAATGGAGTTTTCTGGAATGAATTTCAGGTAAGAGGGGAGGAACACTGTGGACATTTGAACATATGTCCCCCATACACTCAAGTGTTTTACTAAAGCTTGTAATGTGGGTACTGAAAGGGTGTCACTGGGTGCAGAGCCTGGGATCCAGGACAAAGGCATGTTTTGGGAAAAATCTGAATTCCAGCCCAAAGGTATGCAGAGAGTTTTCAGCTCTGGTGAGGTGTCTGCTTGCTGGTGGTGGTCTCTCTCTCTCTGATTGGATTAATGAATGGGAGCTAGCTTCTTCCACTGTGGGTAGAACTTCCTATGGATCTGTAAGCTTTAAATAAATCACTGCCTCATACAAACTGTGTCTGTCTTGGATGTTCATCCCAGCAATGTGAACCTGTCTCCTCTATACACATTCTCCAGTCATTCCCATCCTAGTGTGCTGAGACACGATTCCATCCACTCTATCTACACATTTATTTGCATGTCTCATCTACACAGTCAATCCAATCCTGGGTCCCAGAGACCAGACAAAAGCTAGTCTTGAAAGTTCTCAGCCTAGTCTGTCAGCCCCTGCTCATCTGGGAATCCAGAACTAGACTTCCTGAGATGCTCCTACACTATTGTCTTGGTTACCATGACCATATGCTCACCCTGCGGCCACCATGATTGCACTTTGAGAAACACACCCCACTATGTACCTCTCAGGTCTCTCCAACTGTTCAATCAAACACTCTTTGCCCTCAGATACCTTGATAGAAAGTTCCTCCAGTGCAGTTCCTTCTGTTGGAGGTTCCATACGCACCTGAGTCCCTTCTTGTTGCTCTTTCTTGTTGCTTTTAGGTGGCACCCTCTCCTATAGGAAGCCCTCCAGGATTTCTCCCTCTCCTCCTTCACAAATACATGGACCAGCCACTGCCAATGGTCCATATGCATTACCTCACTGTATCCACCACAGACCAGGGAGGAATTTGCATGGGTCACATGTGCTTTTGTCCTCCTGCCTCAATGCAGACCTTTGCCTCACAGGCTGTAGGAAGATGGCTGGATTGTACTATGTAGTGACTTCTAGGGACCAAATATCGTGTGTTGATCTAGGTATAAAACAAACACCCTGCCTCCAGTGCACGTATGTTTGAGATGTACCATGTGATCTGGGTAGCCCAGTGACCCATAAATTTTCTTTCTCACCTTCCTCAAATGTCACCTTTTGGATGAGCTCCACCTCAGTTCCTTTCAAGCTCTGACTCCTAATGGGGATTTTGCCAATTTTACAGAAGTGACTTCTTTCTGCCATGCTGGAGATGGAATCTAGGCACCATGCCCCAGCCCCTCCTTAGCAGATTCTATGCAGGTGCTCTACCACTGTGAGACACCTCCAGCCCCTCAGTGGCAGATTTTAGGCAGGTGCTCTAAGACTGAACCACATCCCAGCCCCTCACTGGGGGATTCTAGGCAAGTGCTCTCCCACACAGCCACAATTCCAACTCCTCAGTGGCAGACTTTAGGCAGGTGCTTTGAAAATGGACCCATGCCCCCAGCCCATCATTGGGGGATTCTTGTCAAATGCTCTATCACTGAGCCACACATCCATCCCTTCACTGGGACATTCTAGACAAATACTCTACCACTGAGCTATGCCATAGTTCCTCACTGATCATAGGCAGGTGCTCTACCACACATCCATGCCCTTTGCCTTTCATTGGAGGGTTTTTGTCAGGAGCTCTAGCACTGAGGTCCATCCCAGCCCTCCTATAACTTTTCCAAGTAAATACTTTATCCACTGAGCCATCTCACCAGCCCACCATCTAATACTTTCATTTGGAAACAGTCTCACTAAGTTACCAGGCTCCTCTTGAACTTGATCTGGAATCCAGACAGACCTTGAACTTTCAATCCTCTTGATTCAACCTCCTGAATAGCTGCGATGCCAAGCTGCATGCCCAGATTGAAAGTGTCTTACTATTGAAATTTGAGTTTGCATATAAGGGTGACAGGAAGTTCACAGGAATCTGAGGCACTGCCCCAGTAAATGCCCAGAGGATGTTTGTTTACTGCACAGAAGATTGACTGAGAGAATTCAAAGTCAGGCCTGAGTGCTGGCACAGCCTCCTGGGGTGTGACATGTATTGTCTGGCTGCCTGTGGCTGCCCCATGCTTCCTGCTTGTCTAGGAAATCCTATGGACATCTGTTACTGGAGGGAACACAGGGATGTCCTGGGGCTGCTTTCCTTGGATGTCAGTATTTTTCCAGCAGAACCACTCAAGGTTTCTGAATCCAGTTCTTTAGGGGACCTCACCACAGGTTGAGCAGATAGAGGCCCCTCAAGAGGCCACACACTCCAAAAATGGCTTCAAGCTTCCTCATAAGCCTTGGGCTCAGTCTAAGCCCTAGAGATCCTCATCCACTCACGTGCATGGCCAGTGGACTTTGGAGTCCTGGGATGACAACTAACAGTGTGACCACAACAGCAGGTACCAGCTGACAGTCTCCATCTACAGAAAGGGACTAGTGGTCAGTGATCTGGTGGGACATAAGGCAGGCATGCATAGAGCCTAGGACTGAACCAGTCCCTCCCACCACTCCCTGTTTTCAGCAGCCCAGGCTGCCATGGCTTCCACTGCTCACAAGTCAGGTTGGAACATTTCTCAGTGCGCTGACTTGGGATGTAGGCTTGTTGCCACCTAGGGCCACTACATGATCCCAAACATCACTTTCATTCTCTATATCCAGGGGCCATCCTTGGGAGGAAGCTCAGGCTGTAACAGTAAAGTTAGCACCAGCCCTGATGCCTGCCCTGAGTGATCCTTGCACCCTCTAGGGCAGCATGACCCTCATCCTGCCTGGAGACAAGCCCTCCTCCTGGATGCATGCACCAGTCAGGGGCTGTGTGTTTCAATCTCCATAGCAGCTTCCTCAGGAAGTGTGGCCAGTCTGCATTACAGATGAGAAACTGAGGTTGAGATACAGACAGGTCTGAGGTCTGAGTGCTGAGGTGAGGGCTGTGCTGCTGGGAAAAGGGGTGAAGGAGGCTGAGTAGGAGGGGCCAACTGACAACAGGTAGTCCACACCTATAGACTCCTATCAGATTTAAGTATTACTATTTTTGAGGCAGTGTCTCACTCTAGCTCAAGATGGCCTGTAACTTAACCTGTAGCCCAAGCTGTCCTCAAAGTCATATCTGTATTTGTAGAGGCCATAGGTCAACACTGGGTGTCTTTTTCTATCCCTCTTCAACTTATTTTATTTTATTTGATAGAGGTAGATAGACACACGTACACAGAGAAAGAGAATGGGCATTCCAGGGTCTTCAAACACTGTAAATGAATTCCAGATGCATGTGGTACCTTGTGTATCTGGCTTAAGTGGGTACTGGATAATTGAACCTGTCTCCTTTGGCTTCACAGGCAAATGCATTAACCACTAAGATATATCTACAGTCCTTTCTTTCTTTCTTTCTTTCTTTCTTTCTTTCTTTCTTTCTTTCTTTCTTTCTTTCTCTCTGAGAGAGAGAGAGGCAGAGAGAAACTGAATTGGCATGCTAGGGCCTCCAGCCACTGCAAATGAACTCCAGATACATGCCCCCCTATGTATCTGGCTCACATGGGTCCTGGGGAATTAAACTGGGGTCCTTAGGCTTTGCATGCAAACACCTTCACCACTAAGCCATTTCCCCAGCCCCCTAACTTAATTTTTGAGACAAGGTCTAGTTACCCAGCAAGCTCCAGGTATCCTCCTATCAACATCTCCACAGCACTGGGATTACAGGCACATACCACTGGGGCTGGCAGGGTGCTGGGAATTGCATTCAGATCCTCATGTTTGCATATCAAGCACTTTACCCACTGAGTCATCTCCCGAGACACCATCAAAGGACTTTATAGAAGGAAATGTGATGTGATGACTTGGTGGAGTGGTTTTCAGGTTTAGGCCAAGTTGACCACAGAGTAAAAGTGGGAATGTCAGGACCCAGTAAGCTGAACCAAGAGGCAGGGACAAATCACTTTGGGTCAAGAGCAGGGTTGGCAGACAAGCACCAGCTACCCAAGGGGACTCTCTTCTATTTTCTGACCAAGGCCTATCATTGGTGGGATCTTGTGGTGGTTTGATTCAGGTGTTCCCCCATAAACTTAAGTGTTCTGAATGCTAGGTTCCCAGCTGATGACAATTTGGGAATTAACACCTCGTGGAGGCAGAGTATTGTTGGGGGCGGGCTTATGGGTATTATAGCCAGCTTCCCCTTGCCAGTGTTTGGCACACTCTCCTGTTGCTGTTGTCCACCTTATGTTGACCAGAGAGTGATGTCCACCCTCTGCACATGACATCATTTTCCTGCCATCATGGAGCTTCCCCCTCAAGACTGTAAGCCAAAATAAACCTCTTTTATCCCACGAGCTGCTCTTAGTCGGGTGATTTCTGCCAGCAATGTGAACCTGACTGCAACAGATCTCAACAGCCCTGAGATCCTTTGAGGACAATCAGTTGCCCCAGAAAACAGATCACTTCACTCTGTCTACCTATCCTGGGGCCCTGTACTCACTCTCCTGGTCAGTAGGCAACTGCCAAGGACAAAATTCACCTTTTGGTGTATGTATGGATGGGAAGGTGAAATGATGTGGATGGGTGAGTGGGTGTATGGATGGATGGGTGGAAGATGGATGAATGCAAGGAAAGAAAGGAAGATGTATGTAGATGTTGATGGGCAGGTGGATGGTTGGGTGTGTGGATTGATGAATGGATGGATGGGTGGAAAGATGAGAAGATGGCATGTAGCTATAGATGATGGGTGGGTAATTGGGTAGATGGAAAGATGGATGGATGGCAGAAGGAAGGACAGGAGGTGTAGAGGTACTTCAGTTACTTAAAGGCACTTGCTTGCAAGGCCTGACAACTCAGCTTCATGCCCAGAAGACAGAGATCCAAAGCACTCCTCCATTTCCTCAGTTACTTCAATTGGTTCTGATCCTTCTTCCAGTGTGTTTCCTGAGTCTTGGAGAGTGTGATAGAGATGTGTCATTTAGGACCATGCTTTCAGCAGCCTCATATTCTCAGCACTTTCACAAGTTTCCACAGGAGTCAGTAGCTTCCCTGACCAAAGGTGAGAGCTTCAATAACCTGTGAACATAAGCAAAAATATTTAGAGGTCAATTAAATGCCTACAGCATATTAATTTAACCAAACTTCAGTGATAGCATCTCCTCTAGAGTCTATGGCCTTCCAGCACAGGCTTTTGACAGATTTTCAGTAGAAACATGAATTTCTTCTTGTGGAGCAGGCTTCAAATCCAATAAGAGACAAGTATGTTACCTTTGTAAAATTCATGACACTAATACACCAGTGGGGCCCCATGAGAGGAAGAGGGAGACAGAGAATGGGTGTGCCAGCAGCCTCTTAGCCACTGTGCGCCCCCTTGTGGGTAAGTGTGGCATTGCACCCTGGCTTCACTCTGCATGTGCCTACACGTGGGATCTGGAGAATCGAATGGGTGTTCTTAAGCTTAGCAGGCAGTTGCCTTAACCACTAACTTAACCACTAAGCCATCTCTCAGCCCAAGCCCTACAATTCTATATGCAGAAATTAATAAACTGTTCTTGTGAAAAGTTAGAAGACCAGAACCCTTAGAGGAATGTGGTTTATTAATGGCCCAGCTCACGAGGTTTCAGGAGAGAAAAGGAATTTATGACAAAATGGCTCAGAGCACATAAATGTGATATTTTGACAAATAATCTGGCTTCATTATGCTCTAGTCAGAGAATGTGAGACTGAATCCAGAGTAAAGGATGAATTTCTTTGGCCAAGGAAATTTCCAAACATTATTATATTCAGGGTGTTGCATGGTTACTATTTACTAATATTATTTACATATATAGCAAATGATAGAAAAAGGTTGATTAGGAAACATGAGCTCAAAAATCGACCACCCAGGCTAACAAAGGGAACCATATGTGTGGATGAAGAGGGCCTGCCTGCAGGTCAAGCTGGTACCACGACTTGGCAGTATCATCCATATGGTACTATTTTTATAGGTATGAAAGATGGACAATTGAGGCAGTCATGGAGTCTTGCACCATGGCTACAAAGAGCAGCTAAGAACAGGATTGTGTGGCAGGGGTTGAATTTCTGCAAGGAGACTCTGTGTAGACAAGGTCCTATTTCCTGCATGGAGGCCATGAGAGGGTGTTACGAGAAGTAAAGTTTTAAGATAAGTTGCAATAGAGATCCCAGGTATTTAGAGTGTCAGGAAGATAGGAAATCCTCTGAGGGAAAGTGCAGGCTGGGACAGAGACTGGTGCAGCTGTCATTGTGGCTGGGCAGAGCTATTTGAGCCCTACTTACACCAATTTTTCTATCATGATCCTCAGTACTTAACATGGATCTGAAGGTTTGGTGTTTTTTGCAGTGGCTATAGGCCCTGGTACTTTCTCTCTCTCTCTCTCAAATAAACAAAATAAAATTAAAAAAATAAAATAATGTGTCTGAGTGTGAAGTGTGGACAAGGGGTGGGGTTGTAATGATTAATCTTAATTACCAACCTGACAGGTTGTAAAATCCTCATGGAAACAAATCTCTGGTCATGACTGAGGAATTACCTATATTTGGTTAATTGAATTGAAAAGGCCCAATTTAAATGTGAGTGGCCATATTCCATGGTCTAGGGTTCATCCCAGGTAGTTTTTCACTAGATGCCACTAACAAATCTCTCCCTAGCAAAAATTGTGACTATCAGGATTATTGCTAAATTTATCTAATATTCTCTGGTTGGTTAAGAGACCGAGTAATTACACCAGTGAAAACTGCAGCAACTCATTCCAGTTTCCCACCAGTGAGTTTCAGCAACCATAATGTAGCGCTCCTGATGTACTGTCTACTTTACCTTTTATCCACGGTAGAGTCAACAGGCCAGAAGCTCTCAGGTTTAAATTTTTTTGATAATTCTTTTGTGGTAAATTCATGGCACCAACTTTTGTAGGTCCAGGTCTCCATTAATATGTCTCTGGTGCATGGGAAGCTTTCTGGGAAGTGCTGGGAGGTAGTGTTTGAGGGAGTGGGCAGAGGAAGAAGTTAAGCATATGTACAATTGTGATAACCTCTGACTTTCCCATGGAAAGCATTGATACAAGTGTGACCCTTCACAGATGTTGAAAATGAGGCACGTCTGCCATGCTAAGTCAACCACAAGTGGATACAAGCTGCCCCACCTTTTGTTGAGTAACGTGGTTCAGGGGAAGCTCTCCTTGTAGTCATTTTCAGCCAGCACTCCTGGGCCCTGGGGTAGTAGGTATTTCTCAAAGCTGGGCTCCAAGACATTGACTGCAGTGTTTAACCTTAAAACTTCTCAACTTTTGAGTTGGAAAAGGACTTACTTTTCCTACTGAAGAAAATCTGTGGCACCTTAGGATCATCAATGCTTTCACTTGGCAAATGTATACTAACAAACATATTCATGGTTGAGCTTCTAGTTGATAGTGATATTATCTTGTAATAATAAAAATTAACTTTATGAAGCCTGGCATAGTAATGCACACCTTTAATCCAAGCACTTGGGAGGCAGAGCACTAAGAGGATGGCAGTGAGTTCAAGGCCAGCCTGACAGAACATAGTGAATTCCAGGTCATCCTGGGCTAGAGCAAAAACCCTATCTTGAAAAAACAAACATAAGTTAACTTTTTGTGGAAGAAAAACCATGAGCTGTCATCCATGTGATATGTAACATCAATTGCTTATCCTTAAATATGTAATCAATGAAACAAGACAAGCTGGTAACATGTACATCAGAGCCCTTTAAGTGAGCCCAGAGTTTGAAGGCCGGTCACTTATGTTCCACAGGATGAGTATCATGTCTCTGGTGCATTTGCGGGAGTAGTTTGTTTATTTGTAGGACAACCAAACTCAAAGGAACATTCCACTAGAAAAGAAGTCTATTTTCTCAATAGGTCTGGGTTTTTAATATTTATTTAATTGTCCAGTAACCAGTGAAGGACAGTAGAAGTCAATGTCTCTAAGGTAGATGTAGCGGTGCTTTCCTAAAATATTACCACTGATGAACTTTGATGATATCTTTAAATCTTCTTCATCTCAAAGGAATTTACCCCACATTTTGGAAAGGAATTGAGATACATTTTTACAAAACATATATGAAGTCAATATAATGTTTTAAACTATTCAAAGTCTAAAATATAAAACATTAGTTACTGACATATCTACTTTTTCTGTTATCTGTAAATGTGTGCTACTCTGGTCACGGAGTGTGGTATTTGGCAACTGGAACCTAGTGTAGAGTGTGCCTGGATTCTGTTCAACATCCTACACTGCATGACAGTCACACACGGGAAAAAGCATCCACTCTACAATATAAATTGTGTTGTAACAGTTAAGCCCTAACTCCATTTGTTGGGAAAATAAAATAGCTGACACTTTTGCCTTCCAAGGCACCTTTCAGTTGCCAACTTCCTAAATCCCTAGAGGGCCACATCTGCAACCCCATGGGGATTGAGGGTCATGCATGGGGGGTAGAGGCAATGTCTCTGTGCAAAATGTCCCAACTTGTGTCTCTGACTATCTGTGTGCCCCCAGGATGTGGTTTTATCCACAATGAAGCTGAGTTGTCAGGCTTTGCAAGCAAGTGCCTTTAAGTAACTGAAGTACCTCTATACCTCCTGTCCTTCCTTCTGCCATCCATCCATCTTTCCATCTACCCACTTACCAACCCATCATCTATATCTACATGCCTACACACATCTTCTCATCTTTCCATCCATCCACCCAACCATCCATCCACCCAACCATCCACCATCCACCTGCCCATCAACATCTACATACATCTTACTTTCTTTCCTGGCATTCACCATCTTCCACCCATCCATCCATACACCCCTCACCTTCCCATCAACATCTACATGCATGCATACATCTTCCTTTCTTTCCTTGCATTCATCCATCTTCCACCCATCCATCCATACCACTCACACCATTCACATCATTTCACCTTCCCATCCATCCATACACCAAAATGTGCATTTTGTCCTTGGCAGCTGCCTACTGACCAGGAGAGTGCATACAGGGCCCCAGGATGGGTAGACAGAGTGAATTGATCTGTCTTCTGGGGCAACTGATTGTCCTCAAAGGATCTCAGGGCTGTTGAGATCCCACCAATGATGGGCCTTTGTCAGAAAATAGAGGAGAGGCCCCTTGGGCAGCTGGTACTTGTCTGCCAACCCTGCTCATGACCCAGAGTGATTTGTCCCTGCCTCTTGATTCAGCTTACTGGGTCCTGACATCCCCACTTTCACTCTGTGGTCAACTTGGCCTAACACCTTGAAAGACCACTCCACCAAGGCATCATATCACATTTCCTTCTATAAAGTCCTTTGATGGTGTCTTGGGAGATGACCCAGTCAGTAAAGTGCTATCTATGCAAACAGGAAGATCTGAATGCAATTTCCAGCACCCTGCCAGCCCCAGAAGTATGTGTCTGTAATCCCAGTGCTGTGGAGATGTTGATAGGAGGATACCTGGAGCTTGCTGGGTAACTAGACCTTGTCTCAAAAATTAAGTTAGGGGACTGGGGAAATGGCTTAGCGGTGAAGATGTTTGCATGCAAAGCCTAAGGACCCCGGTTTGATTCCCCAGGACCCATGTGAGCCACATACATGGGGCAGGGCATGTGTCTGGAGTTCATTTGCAGTGGCTGGAGGCCCTAGCATGCCCATTCACTCTTTCTCTCTGCCTCTCTCTCATAAATAAATAAATAAATAAATAAATAAATAAATAAATAAATAAATAAATAAATACAGTTAGGACTGCAGATATGGGTTAGTGGTTAGTGCATTTGCCTGTGAAGCCAAAGGAGACAGGTTCAATTACCCAGGACCCACTTAAGCCAGATGCACAAGATAGCACATGCACCTGGAGTTCATTTATAGTGGCTGAAGGCCCTGGCATGCCCATTCTCTTTCTCTGTGTATGTGTGTCTATCTGCCTCTATAAAATAAAATAAAATAAATAAAATAAATAAAATAAAAAAATAAAATAAAATAAAATAAAAGGGATAAAAAAAGAAAATATGGACTCCAAAATACAGATAAAATTTGAAACAGCTTGGGCTAATTGTAAAACAGTTCTTGAGCTAGAGTGAGACACTGCCTCAAAAATAGTAATTCTTAAATCTGATAGTCTATAGGTGTGACCTACCTGTTGACAGTTGGCCCAAATACAGCCTCCTTCACCCCTTTTCCCAGAGCACAGCCCTCACAGCACTTCCGACCTGTCTGCTATCTCAACTCAGTTTCTCATCTGTAATGCAGACTGGCCATCTTGAGCTGCTATGGAGATTGAGACACTGCCTCAAAAATTCATCCAGGAGTAATCTCCAGGCAAATCATGCTGCCCTCAGAGGGTGCAAGGATCACTCAGGGCAGGCATCAGGGCTGGTGCTAACTTTACTGTTACAGCCTGAGCTTCCTCCCAGGGATGCCCCCTGGATATAGATAATGAAAGTGATGTTTGGGATCATGTAGTGGCCCTAGGTGGCAACAAGCCTACATCCCAAGTCAGCCGACTGAGAAATGTTCCAACCTGACTTGTGAGCAGTGGAAGCCATGACAGCCTGGGCTGCTGAAAACAGGGAGTGGTGGAGGGGGCTGGTTCAGTCCTAGGTTCTAGGCATGTCTGCCTTCTGTCCCAACAGATCACTGACCACTAGTCTCTTTCTGCAGATGGAGACACTCAGCTGGTACCTGCTGTTGTGGTCACAGTGTTAGCTGTCATCCCAGGACTCCAAAGTCCACTGGCCATGCATGTGAGTGGATTGAGGATCCCTAGGGCTGAGACTGGGCCCAAGGCTTATGAGGAAGCTTGAAGCCATTTTGGAGTGTGTGGCCTCTTGAGGGGCCTGGATCTGCTCAACCTGTGGTGAGGTCCCCTAAAGAACCAGATTCAGAAACCTTGAGTGGTTCTGCTGGAAAAATACTGACATCCAAGGAAAGCAGCCACAGGACATCCCTGTAGTTCCCTCAGTAACAGATGTCCATAGGAGGTCCTAGCAAAGCAGGAAGCATGGGGCAGCCACAGGCAGGGAAAGAGGCCCAATTTTTGCAGCCAGATCATACATGTCACACCCCAGGAGGCTGTGCCAGCACTCAGGCCTGACTTTGAATTCTCTCAGTCAATCTTCTGTGCAGTAAACAAACATCCTCTGGGCATTTACTGGGCAGTGCCTCAGATTCCTGTGAACTTCCTGTCACCCTTATATTCAAACCCAAATTTCAATAGTAAGACACTTTCAATCTGGGCATGCAGCTTGGCATTGCAGCTATTCAGGAGATTGAATCAAGAGGAATGAAAGTTCAAGGTCTGTCTGTGTTACAGATGAAGTTCAAGAGGAGCCTGGGTAACTTAGTGAGACTGTTTCCAAATGAAAGTATTAGATGGTGGGCTGGTGAGATGGCTCAGTGGATAAAGTATTTACTTGTAAAAGTTATAGGAGGGCTGTGATGGACCTCAGTGCTAGAGCTCCTGACAAAAACCCTCCAATGAAAGGCAAAGGGAATGGATGTGTGGTAGAGCACCTTCCTGTGATCAGTGAGGAACTATGGCATAACACAGTGGTAGAGTATTTATCTAGAATCTTTCAGTGAAGGGATGGACTTGTGACTCAGTGATAGAGCATTTGACTAGAATCCCCCAGTGAAGGGCTGGGGGCATGGGTCAGTTGTCAAAGCACCTGTGTAAAACCTGCCACTGAGGAGCTGGAGGTGTGGCTGTGTGGGAGAGCACTTGCCTGGAATCCCCCAGTGAGGGGCTGGGATGTCGTTCAGTCTTAGAGCACCTGCTAAAAATCTGCCACTGAGGGGCTGGAGGTGTCTCACAGTGGTATAGCACCTGCCTAGAATCCCTAAGGAGGGTCAGGGGCCTGAGTTCCATCCCTAGCATGGCAGAAAGAAGTCACTTCTGTAAAATTGGCAAAATCCCCATTAGAGTCAGAGCTTGGAAAGGAACTGGGGTGGAGCTCATCCAAAAGTGACATTTGAGGAAGGTGAGAAAGTAAATTTATGGGTCACTAGGCTACCCAGATCACATGGTACATCTCAAACATACTTGCACTGGAGGCAGGGTGTTTGTTTTATAACTAGATCAACACATGATATTTGGTCCCTAGAAGTCACTACATGGTACAACCCAGCCATCTTCCTACAGCCTGTGAGCAACAGGTCTGCATTGAGCAGGAGGAGGACAAAAGCACATGAGACCCATGCAAATTCCCTCTGCATGGTCCCTGGTATGGTGAAGACAGTGAGGAAATGCATATGGACCATTGGCAGTGGCTGGTCCATGTATTTGTGAAGGAGGAGAGGAGAAATCCTGGAGGGCTTCCTATCAGAGAGGGTGCCACCTAAAAGCAACAAGAAAGAGCAACAAGAAGGGACTCAGGTGGGTATGGAACCTACAACAGAAGGAACTGCACTGGAGGAACTTTCTATCAAGGTATCTGAGGGCAAAGAGGGTTTGATTGAACAGTTGGAGAGACCTGAGAGGTTCATAGTGGGGTGTGTTTCTCAAAGTGCAATCATGGTGGCCACAGGGTGAGCATATGGTCATGGTAACCAAGGCAATAGTGTAGGAGCGTCTCAGGAAGTCTAGTTCTGGATTCCCAGATGAGCAGGGGCTGACAGACTAGGCTGAGAACTTTCAAGACTAGCTTTCTGTCTGGTCTCTGGGACCCAGGATTGGATTGACTGTGTAGATGAGACACATGCAAAAAATGTGTAGACAGAGTGGATGGAATCGTGTCTCAGCACACTAGGATGGGAATGACTGGAGAATGTGTGTAGAGGAGACAGCTTCACATTGCTGGGATGAACATCCAAGACAGACACAGTTTGTATGAGGCAGTGATTTATTTAAAGCTTACAGATCCATAGGAAGTTCTACCCACAGTGGAAGAAGCTAGCTCCCATTCATAAATCCAAGCAGAGAGAGAGAAACCACCACCAGCAAGCAGACACCTCACCAGAGCTCAAACCTCTCTTCAAACGTTTGGGCTGGAATTCAGATCTGTCCCAAAACATACCTTTGTCCTGGATCCCAGACTCTGCACCCAGTGACACCCTCTCAGTACCCACGTTACAAGCTTTAGTAAAACACTTGAGTCTATGGGGGACATATGTTCAAATGTCCACAGTGTGATTCCCCTCTTCCCTGATATTCATTCAACAAACTCCATTCACCACCTATGAGGACAGACCCAGGACAGAGGCAAGGACAACTGGCTGGAAATGTCCATCTCCAGAGCTGGCAGGGGGCAGTCAGCTTTGCTGGCCTCAGGTGACCATTGGTGACTCTGCCTATAGCTCCCCCAGGACCACACAGTTGCCCAGGAGCATCTGGATCCCAGGTAAGGACTTAGCCATTTCTGGTGTGATACAAGCATGCTAGTCAAGTTCTCTACCAAGAGCCATGCCCCAGCCCCTCACTGGGAGATTCTAGGCTAGTGCTCTGCTGAGTCACACACTCAGCCCCTCACTGACTGAATTTTAGCAAGTGTTCTATAACTGAGCTACATCCCCAGCACTCTCAGTGCCATATTCCCAGGAGGAGTCAGACCCCTGGGTTGGCAGGCCCAGCTATCATGAAGCCAGGAACCTCAGGCAAGCAGGTGGCCATGGCCTGAGATGTCTTAGCTCTGCCTGGTTCTGTTGGACACAAACTACTCTAGTAAATTCTTGGGGGCATATACAGGGCTCAGCGCAACTCAGTTTTTAGGAAAGGCAGTCTTACAGGAAGAGAAAGGCAGGCCTTCAGTGTAGGGAGTGTTCTAGAATCCTCTTCTGCTGTGGATGGCTCAGTTGTGATCCTGATGTGATCAAGGTGCCTTGCTCCTGCCTTCCCTGAGGGACAAAGTGCCAAGTGCAGTTCACCCTACCTCAATGTGTGTCATTCTTCTCCTCCCTCCTTCACACTTTCCCTCCCTCCCCTTTCCTATCTCCCCTTTATCTACTACTCCTTTCCTTAATTTCTTTCTTTCATATTGTTTGTAGGATTTAAAAATGTTTAATTTTAGTTTGTATTTATCTAATTATTTATGTGTTTGTGTGTGTATGGGCACACCAGTGTCTCCTGCTGCTGCAGAAGAATGTCCATCTGACTTTATCTGGGTGCTGGTGAGTTGAACCAGGTTGGAAGGTTTGTACAAACAAGTGTCTTTAACCACTGATCCATCTCCCAAGTCCCTGTTTTGTTTTGATTTAATTTTTGATGTAGGATCTCTCTCTAGCTCAGCTGACCTGGAGTTCACTATGTAGTCTCAGGCTGACCTCAAACGCAAAGTGATCCTCTTATCCCTGTGTCCTGAATGTTGGGATTAAAGGTATGTATCACCATGTCCAGCCTGTTTTGATTTTATACAGGGTCCTACTATGTATCCTAGGCTGCCCTCATGCTAGAAACCCTGGAAGATAGGGCCAGATTTGAGAAAGGTGTTCTATGGGATCTTGCCTTTGAAGGGACATATTGGCTCCACATGTTCCTCTTTCTGGCTTCCTGTTTCCTGACTGCTAAGAGGTCAACCACTTTGCTCTGCCCTGGTTTTCTGCCACCATGATGCTCTGCTTCTCCACAGGCCCAAAGCAATGGGGTCAGCTGACTATGGACTGAAAACCACTGAAGCTGTGAGCCAAAAGTAAAATAAATCCTTCTTCCCAAACCTTACTTGTTCAGTTAAATTACTTTCAGTGGGAAAAAGTGATTAACATATTTCCATTATTAACATGCAGAAATATATATTTCTGCAGAGATTGTGGAAGAGATGCCAGAAAGAATGTAAGAACCAAAGGAAAGGAAGTAGGACTCCTTACAACGTGCTCCTCCAGAAACAAAATGGCCTGGATGTCCATGACCTCTCAGTGCTTGAAACTACCTACACAAGACCATCATAATTAAAAAAGAGACTGATTGAGAGGAGAGGGGATGTGATGGAGAGTTTAGTTTCAAAGGGAAAGTGGGGGGAGAGGGGAAGTACCATGGGATATGGTCTACAATTAAGGAAGTTTTCAATAAAAAATAAATTAATTAAAAGAAGGGTACGACTCCTTACAATGCAACTGTCCAGACAGAAATTGGCCTTGATATCCATGACCTTGCAGTGCCTAGTAATACCTTTGCAAGACCCTCATAATAGGAGAAAAAAAGATGATGACATCAAATTAAAAAGAGACTAATGGAGAGAGGGAGGGATATGACAGAGAATGGAGTTCTGAAGGGGAATAGGGGAGGAGGGAGGGACATATGTTTTTTTCTGTAAGTATAGATGTTGTCAATAAAAAAATTTTTAAAGAATTTTTAAAAAGCAAGAAAAAAAAAAATATGTATTTCTGTATAAAAAGCCTTTGACAAAAATCAGTGTGTATGTATATTTTCTCTCACCCCAAGTCTGGTCTTTCCACAGTCTCAATTGTGTATTTTGATAGGCAGTTTTAATTATGATAGTCTAATTTAGTCCTATGTATTTCATCTTAGATGCCTTGCCTGTGCTGGTTAAGAAATCTTTGTTTACCCTTTAAGTGAACCTTGAATTCATCTCTTCTCCTTACAAAACCTGTCCCTGCCCAGCTGTCTCTGATCAGTTTCTCTGATTTCTCTACCCTCCTCCACACTGATCTTCTCCCCTGGTTTCTGCACCCTCTATCCTTCTTCCCTACTTGCAGTCCATACGACCCCTTCTGCCTGTGGACAGGCCTGTGCCATCTTGGCATCCCTGAGACTGGCACAAGCTTTCATATGTGCTAGGTGCTCAATAAAACCATAAAATAAGGTCTTGGTGTCCACCTGTGGAGTATTAAACTTGTTAATTAGTTCTACACACCATCTCACCAGGAATAGCTGAACAATGCCAGGGAAACAAGAGTTATGGAAAAATCAACATGGATAGGAGAGTTTCCTATCCTCTAAACTGGAGTGTTACTCACACAAACATCACCCAAACATACATCTTTGTGTTTTTTATTTTTGCTTCAGCCCCCAAACTCTATGGCAAACTCAGAGCATGTGGCTCTGAATAGTGCTGGAGTCAAAAAGCCCTGACCTGCGGAACCCCAATGGGCAGGGCAGCTGAGTGCTAGGCAGCTGTCTGAGGCCAGCTGCTTCCCTTGAAACCCCAACTTTCCCTCAAGAATTAGGGAGAGACTGAATAGAATCTCCTTGAGATCCCAGCAGGACTTTGCCATTGTTGAGATTCCCATGGAACCCATGGCCGCAGACACGCTAGGAAAATGTTCTACAGATCAAAGCCCCACCTCTCACAGGAGGATTTTCCCCAGGTTCTTTACTGCTGACCTGTATCCTTGCTCTTAGGTCACACTATGTATCCCAGGTTGGCTTTAAACTTATCATCTTCATGTTCAGCCTCCTGAGCACATGACGGGCCTGAACTACCAGGCCTTGTTCTTGATGCCCTGCCATTTTCAATGACATCTATACAGCAGTTCCAAGACTACAAGAAACCATTTGAGGTTGGAGGCATCATAGAAAACCCTTCCTGTGGTGGATCCCCTTAGATATTGGCCTCTCACAGCTTTGGGACATGAGTACTAGGATCCCTTTTAAGCAAGAGAGAAACTGAGGATGGAGAGGACTAAATGATGTACCAGACAGAAGATGTAGCAAGATGATGATCTGTCCCTATGGGTCCAGGAAAGTATCTGCTTCCAGCTACCAGAGCAGCCAGAACTAGGAACTACATTGGGTCCTGAATGAAGGGGACTGGTGTCACCTGGAACTATCAGGGAATTTGTGGGGCTTAATAAGGCTCAGTGATAAAGACAGGATGAGATAACTTAGTGAGGCCCTGTGCATTTGGGGTATCCTCTGTTGCCAGTGGTACCAGGTTCCTCTAAGGACTATGCACATTTTTCATTATTTATGTTACTGTGGGAAAGTCAAGATTTCTGGGTCCCCAAATTGGGGATTGCACAGATTCCGTTTTAACCAGAGTCTTCTTTTTGGCCTCTATAACCAGCATCCATATTTGTCAGGTCCTACAGCCATGGGAAATACCTTCTGTTCCCCAAATGGATCCCCTATAGATGGATTTCCTTCTCACTCTTTCTTCATTATACTAAGAGATGAGTTGGTCTAGGCCAATGTCAAGTGGGTGTCCCAGGTTGCAAAGATGCAGGTGGGATCCATATAAATGTATTGGGTGATTCTACATTGAGACAATCTTGGAAGTGCTTCTGTAGGCCCAGAAGTCTGCCTCACAGCCTTTGATAATGTTATAGAAGAGGAAGTAGACAATCCCACCTCCACAGGCTCCACCAGCCTCCTCTCACTCCCCCCCATAGGTGGAGGCTGTGACAGGCTGTGGAGCCATCCATCCTCAAACCCTGAACAGAAACACCACTGTCCTTGGTCACCAGCATGTCCCTGGGTGTGGGGGGAACATATCATCAGCCAGGGTCACCAAAAGCCCAGTGAGCCTAGGAAGGGATGGCATGAGCATAGCTCAGGGGTTGACCCAGCCTCTAGGGTCCAAAGCAGGCTTCTGCTGGGCTCTGTGCCTCTCTGCTACAGTAGAACAGTCCCCCATGTACACTTACTATAGACCACTGTCACAGGACTTCACCTCCATGGTCAGTCCAAGGGCCTGCACTACAGCTAGCTGTGGCCATATCCCATTCAGACATCATAAGCTAAGCTGGTCATTCCTGTTCCCAGCCCTGCCTCCATCCATTCTACAAACAACTGGCTTTGTTCTCCCCTAAGCCTGGCTCCCATCAGCATCTCTGTCTATAGGCTGACCTGTTGATCCTTTTCCATGTCGACACTCATGAGCCTCCTGGAGACTGCAGCCTTCCCCCCCCACCTTTCTTCCTCTCAGTTCTCCTCTCTTGCTCCAATTCCTACTTCACTAGAGTGCTTGCCTAAAATCCTCCAGTGAGGGGCTGAGGGTGACTCAGTAGCAGAGCACCTCCTAGAATCCCCAGTGAGACATTGTGGACATGGCTCAGCTGTAGAGTTCTTGCTTAGAATCTATCCATGAGGGGCTGAGGGTGTGTCTCAGCCTGCTTAGAATGATGCCCCAGTGAGGGGCTGGGCCATGGTAGAGTACTTGACTATTTGGGCAAGGCACTGGGTTCCATGCTCAACACAACAAGAAGAGGACCAAAAGGAGAATGAGGAAGGAGAAAAGATTCTGATGTCCACCATGGGCCTTAATACCCAATATCTTCCTCATATTATTGGGAAAACTGAGACCCAGAGAAAGAAGGGGCTTTTCCAAGGTTTCCTGGGATCTTTGATGACAGCAGGTGACCTAACAACTCCTATCCAGACCCCTTTCCTGGTCATGCTGCTCCACAACCACTCAATGTGGACCTGGGAAGCCCCTCCAAGTCATGCGGTCAGAGGTCTATTTTCCCCACCTTATAGGACCAGCCTGCTGATGGCCACTAATAGCTATGGGTTTTGGTTTGTTTCTTGGATAGGTTTTATTGACAAAGGGTCTAATGTATCCCTCGCTGACATCAAAATCAACATGTGGCTAAGAATGACCTTGAATTCCTCATCCACTTCCTGAGTGGTGGGATTACACACATGAGCCACCGCACCTGGCTCAATGCTTAGATTTTGATGAACACTAATGGATCAGGACTGTGAACCTATCTGAGTGCCCAGCTCCAGGCTGGCATTATTCCCACTCAGTTCCCTTCATACCCAGTGCACCCAGGTACTAGACATGATACCTCAACTTATCACTGAGGCAACATTAATAAGAGAAATGGGATGTAACCACCCCCTGTGGACATCCAGGGTGTCCAGATCCTCACATACGATTGAGTTTGGACTGTCCCTGTCTCCCCCACCAGGCCGGGTCATAGCTCTCTGTGTCTTCCCATCAGACTGAGTCAAGGTCCTTTATGTCTCCCCACAAGACTGGCTAGGTCTCCTCTGTGTCTCCCCCATTACATTGGGTCAGGGCCCTCTGTGTCCCCCATCAGACTGGGAGACCTGGGAAGATACAGCATTGACTTCTCTGAGCAGGTGTTAGGAAGCTGTCCCCAGCCCTGCAGCTCAGGCCAGGTGGAGTTGGGCCAGGGCTGCAGGCCCTCCAAGTAGACCAAGCAGAAGAGTCATGGACTTTAAGGCAGTGAAGCTGGAGTGGTGCAAGGGTCCTGATCAGGACTGAGTGGGGTCTGCCTCCAAATCCACAGCATCCCTTTTCATCACCTAGCTGAAAATTCCAGTCTGTGAAGAGACCTTACTACTGTGGCTGGCCCCTCAGCTTCCTGAGGACCAGGCACAGCTGTGACACTCACCTTAGCCAGTGACACCCTGCCTCCTCCCTCAGCTCTGAGCGCTGTGAGTGTCATAAAATAGCCTGCGTACTGTCTGCTTGCCATTGTGGGGCATCTCATTGCAAAATTTCCTTATCTCACTTAGAGGAAAAGACAGTGCCCACCCCAGCCTGCTGACCTCCTGGCTGCCAGCCTCTCCCAACATCATTGCACACAGTCCTGACAAAGTTTGCATGACAAGCTCAGGTGGATTCCTAGGTCGTGTGTTCCTGAAAACTAGAGAGAAGCTGCAGTACTGTAGTCCCATCAAGGCCCTGGGTCACTGATCCAGCTTAGTCAAAGCCTGACAGATGCATTATGAGCCTTAAGCTTCTACTTTTCAATCCACCAAACAGGCTGAGGGCCTTCAGAGATAAAAAGCACTCTTCCCTTCCCATGAGCATCCCAAAGGGTCCCAAATAAATTCCTGTTCTCGCCTAGTACCCAACTCACATTAGAGCAGAAGGTGCGTCCTTATAGGTTATGCCCACAGCTCCTCAGTGGGGGATTCTAGGCAGAAACTCTTCCACTAAGCCACACCCCAGCCCCTTAGTGGAGGAGTCAAGGCAAGTGCTCTGCCACTGAGCCACCCCACACTCCCACACTGGGGTTTTCTAGGCAGGAGCTCTATAACTGAGCCAGACCTCAGCCTCTCACTGGAGGAATTTCAGTAAGCGCTGTCCTGCTGAGCCACACTCCTGCTCCTTTCTGGGAGATTCTAGACAAGCACTCTACAGAAATATTAAGGTGTACACAGAAACTCAGACACGCAAGATCACACTGCAGTGTGTGGGAGTCCAGATATTGATCTCCAGGGCCAGTCAGGGGCAGCCTGAGGGGAGGGTGACAACACTGCCTACCTCCCTGTACAGCAACAGCCCAGTCTGACCCTTCCTTTCAGTCACAGAAACCTCCAACTTGGAGATGACCATGCAGAGGATGTGCCAGAGTCAGGAGAGAAAGGGGAACAGAGATGCCCCCATTTTCTAGCCCCAGACAGGATATTGAGTCCAGGAGACTGTTAGTGTCTCCATTACAGTTATTCTTTTCTCAGGGCACCTGGAACAACCATCCTGACCTCTCTGAGCATGCTCAGTCTCCTTAATGGTGAACACAGTTCTCTGATCCTTTCAGTGGGACAGTGGTGACTACAGAATTGGATGAGGTAACTTGTCTGGCAATTGGCTCAGTCAGCCACAGTGGTTTTTAGAACCACTTTCCCCATAGCTCTTTTCTGCCTGTCACCATCAACAGGGTGCAGAGAGACAAAAGAGGAAGGTAGATGAGGGAAATAAGCTGGGAATGATGGCACATGTCTTTAAGGCCAGCACTCAGAAGGCTGAGGTAGGAGGATCACTGTGATTTTGAGTCCTGCCTGAGAACACACAGTGAATTCCAGGTCAGCCTGAGATAGAGTGAGACCCTACCTCAAAAAAAGGTGGGTGGGGGCTGGAGGAAGGAAGTGGAAGGTGCTGTCTTGATTGTGGGTAATGAGCCTAGGTGGAAACTGATGCAGGGCCTGGGGTGGTGTGTGCTTCCAGGGGACACGCTTGGGGAGAGGCACACCAGGTTCTCAACTGTGCTTCTGTAAACATGTGCCCCCCCTAGGGTAAACATCTGAATTCACAGCAGCTGAGAGACTACTACCCCATACCCACTTTCCCTATCCCCTCCCTGCCTCTGAGTGCCTCCATCACCCTAAAGTTTCTCCCTAAACATGGTGATGGGCCTGGAACCTCCTTCTCATGGCATCCAACTCTCATTTTTGACATTGATGCAACCTGGAGAAAGTGGGGGTGCTGCCTTGTTGATGGGGTAGAAGAACACTAAGTGGACAGCCCATCAATCAATGCCCTGATCTGGATATGTGCATCCCCAGTCACCTATTCCTGATTGGTGGCCTGCACACAGCAACACCTCAACCCAGCTCCAAGTTTTCCCCATTACTACATCATCCAGCCAGTGCAGTAAAGCTGTTCCTCATGTCCTCCTTGTCAATGAAACCATCCTGATTCTGCTCCATGATGGTGAAGGCCTGAACAGAAACATGAACCCTGAGCAACCATGATCTACCCTGTCCAGATGGCCACATTTATTTCCCCAAGAGTGTTCTCCTGACACCTGCTGCCAGAAGAACCCCATTTGAAATCCTCAAACCCCAGCCCTGTGGTCTGCTGTGTGAACTGTCTTTTGATGGAATGCCCAGCCCTGGTGGGCTACTGTGACTCAGTGCTTAGTCCTTCAGCATGCTGGGAAACTCCACACCTGACCCCTCATTTCAAGACCACACCAACCCAGAGGGGAAGCTGAGGCTCAGAGAGGGAAAAGGCCTTGCCTGAGGTCACATGACATACACTCAGGTATATTTGAGAGGGATGCAAGTCACATCTCCAGGCAAGGTGACATGCCATGATGGCCATGGAGAATGATGACAACATGTGCAGCCACTGAGGTCTCCTGAATAATTTTCTTTTAGAAATTCTTTATTCACTTATTTGCAAGGGAGAGAGAGAATGGGTGTAGCAGGATGCACGAGGGTTTCTTGCAACTGTAAAACAAACTCCAGACACACAAACCAGTTTGTGCATCTGGTTTACCTTGATATTGGGGAACTGAACCCAGGCCATCAAGCTTTGCAAGCAAGCACCTTAACTGCTGAGCCATCTCTGCAGCCCTCCTTGGATAATTTTCATGTGTTCTGTTAATCCCCAAAAGCCTCTCAACCTATGTATAATCCTTGTTCTGAGTCTGATTGAACATTGAGAAGACACTGGAGCAGGCTCCACCTTCTGCTCTCTTCCAGGCTCTGCTTGGTACCTGTAAGGGACCAGTTGTCACTTTCTCAAGAGGTCAGCCAGAACCAGAGCCAGGACTCAAGTCTCAAAGCATCACAATTCTGAGCTGACAGCCCAACCCTCCTGGCACCCACAGAGAAAGCAGGATAACTAGGACATTTCTCAATCAAGGCAGGAAATCTGCAGTGTGTCCAACATGCAGGCCTAGGTACCTGCTGCAGGCCCAGTCATTTCATCCCAGTCCAGGCCACTTTTCTCTGTGGCCAGATGGGCTCATTTCTGACCTTGGGCCCTAGGGAGGGTTTTTTTTTCAGTACTCCTGCCACACTCTGCCCAGCTGGAATCTGGCCTGTTCAGCTGCTAAAAGTTTCCAGACTGTTCTCAGCATAATCTTTGGGCCTTTTGTTCTACAAGATCCATCCATGGACAGGATCTCAGGGACTCAGGGCTACTTCTTGCCTTCCTGGGTCTCCTACTCACCCTAAACCTGCTTTAAACAGATTTCTCTCCCAACATCTTTTCTCTCACCCAAGGATACTTTTTGTTATTAAAAATGTGATAGAGGGGCTGGAGAGATGGCTTACTGGTTAAGGTGCTTGCCTGCAAAAGCCTAAAGCACAGGTTTGATTACATCAACCCACCTAAAATGAGGTCACATGTGTCTGGAATGCATTTGTAGTGGATCAGGGGACCTGGAGTGCCTAGCCTATTTGTCTGTCTGTCTTCTCTCTAACTCTCTCTGCTTGTAAATAAATTTTAATTAATGAAAATATAAATTTGTGATATATGTGTGTGGATGTGTATTTCTATGTTTTCATGTGTGCAGTGCATGTGTGTATGCAAGCATACATGCACACAGGCAGTGGGGATGAAAGACAATTTTGTCTGTTATTCCCAGAAATGCCATTGGCAGTTTTTGAGATAGTGCCTCTGAATGGCCTGGAACTCACCAAATATACCAGACTGGCTGGCCACTCAGCCCCAGGGACTCTCCTATCTCACCTCCCCAGTGCTAGCATTACAAGCCTGCGGCACCACACCTGGCTCTTTTACATGGGTTCTGTGGATTAAACTCACGTCTTTAGGTTTACAAGGCAAACACTACCCAATGAGCCTCGTCCCCAAGAACATTTTTTGGGACCAGGTCTTGCTATACATACACCAGGCTGCCTTTGAACCTATGATGCTCATGTCTCTGATTCCTGAGGGCTAGGATAACAGGTGAGTGTCACTGTGGCCATCTGCACACGTCCCCAGCCCCCTCCTCCAAGAAGTCCTCCTGTATCCCAGACCCCTTCCCATCACTGCCATTGCCCATGCCCACATCATACCTCTACATATCTGCCTCCAAATTTACAGACCTCAAGAGTAAGATCCATTGTGCTCCATGTCTTCCTGGACTTAGCTCTGAGTTGGGATCACCTCGAGTTTATAAGCAGCTGCTCCACGTCTCAACCCTGACTTTCTGCTTCTAGATGTTTCTTACAAAATATCCTGTTGTCCAAGAGACACTTTCCTCCCACACTGGACATTCACCAAGTGCGTTGTCTCCAGAACCCACTGAGGGACTTTTCCAATCATCATTCCAGCCCACAGCCTTAAACAGTGAGAGAGGAATGTCTGAGATCAGCACTCATCATCCAGGAACAATACCTTCCCTGGCCAAGCCCTGTCTAGTTTCCCCAGTAGGGGCTTCCCCAAATTCCTCACCTCCACCTAAGCTCCTGTGTGGTCTTCCCACTCCTTTTCCCTCCCCTTCACTTCCCTCAGGCTCCTGGGCCTGGTAGGAGCAGCAGTGCCCAGCTACTTGTAATTAACCTTTACTGGGTGCTTTGTCTCTGCTATTCCTTTGAAAGGGGGCTGACAGGGCAGCCAAAGCCATGACATTAGGATGCTGTAAAACCTCTGCACTATTTGTAAATCCCTTCAGACATCATAAAAAGAGGAACTTCCTGTGGGGTTCATCTCTTGTAATTATACATATAATGTAAATATACAATGAAAGTATACATTCCACACTGTTGTGATTGCACTTCTGTTGGTGAGATATTTTACCTAATCTCAGGGCTGCTTTCTATCTCATCACTCAACACACACACACACACACACACACACACACACACACACACACACACACACACACCCCTTCTCCATCCCAGCTTTTCATGTCTATCTTGTGCCTTTCCTGTGTGCCAGAACTTTGCAGGGGAGGAAGGCAATATTTTGACTGCACAGAGGAGACATAAGATGGAGTCCTCACCAGGCCTTGAGCTCACAGAAAGACAGAGATAAAGGGAGAAAGGGAAGAAAAGAGGAAAGGAGGGAAGAAGAAAAGGGGAAAGGGAAGAGAAGAAAGGAAGGAAGAGAAAAAAATGAGTGGGAAAGGGAGGAGAAGAATAGAAAGAAAGGGAGAAAAGGGGAAAGGTGAAAAGTGGCAGGATGAAAGGTTGAAAAAGAGGGGAGAAGAGAAGAATGGAAAGAAGTAGAGAAAGGAAGGAGGGAGTAAGGAAGAGAAGAAAAAGAATGGGAGAAAAAAGAGGAAAATGGAGAAGAATGGGAAGGAAGGAAGGAAGGAAGGAAGGAAGGAAGGAAGGAAGGAAAGGAAGGAGGAGAGGAGGGCAGGTCTGCAGATCCCTGGCCTGAGCACAGTCAATCCCTGTGGACTGACCATAGTGTTTCATGCACACACAGTAGGCCTTATGGGATCTTCTGGCCCCACAAATCACACCATCACACCAGGCCTCCTCAGGCCCCAGGAGTCCTGCACATGTTCTCTGGGTAACCTGTGAGCTGCAAAGCTTCTGCTTTATTATAGCTGCACCCTAGGTACCAGGAACCCCTGCATCTGCTCTCTGGGTATGTGCAGGGTGGGACACAAGCTCTGTGAACTGCAAAGTCCCTGCTTCAACACAGCTGTACCCCAGTGTCCATCAAAAGACACAGCTCTCACCTCAAAGGCGATTAGACATAGTTTAGTCTAGGGCCAAATGTGAGTGACCATGGCCCAGGAATAAAGATTTATGTTACCCAAAATTCCCTGTCCAAATGTTTTAACAGTTTCATGAAGTTTTCATAGTTACATAAGTCAGCTCATAAATCAAGGCACTTTTCAAATACATTGGATGACCATTGGGTAGGCAGGTTTTAGCAAAGCAGGAAATCTCCACCATAGTCTTCACATGCTATCTGATGACATTCTTAAACCTTGGTTGGTGGAAGCTGGTGGTCTGTCAGTACACACAGCTGCACCTCAGGTCTCAGGAGCCCTGCATCTGCTCTCTGAGTGTTTGGGGGAGAGGCACAAGCTCTATTGGCTGCAAAGTCCCTGCTCCAATACAGCTGCAGCCCACTCATCTCCTGCCAGCCGCCCTCCCCTCTGACCTGTGGGCGGCTCCAGCCTCCCCGCGTTGTAGGCAGGTGGAACTGCCCGTGACGTCAAAATGCTGCACCTCACCCAGAGCGTCCTTAGCGCAGTTATAAACTTTAAAAAGGCGGGAGCAGCGGAGTTCATTCTCCTGAGCCTCTCACCAGCAGCTCAGTGGGGCAGAGGAGGTGGCTGTGGCGGTGGTGGTGTTGTGTGTCTGTGTGCCAGGAAACCGCTCAGCAGATTGTAAACTGAAAGGCGGGTCGGCGTGAGCAGTGCGGAGGAAGCAGCGGAGGAGTTCATTTTCCGGAGCCTCCATCCTGCGGGATGGTGGAGGAGGCGGCCATGGCGAGTCTGGGGGAGAGTGAGAGTGATCCGCACCAGGTAGGAGGATCGCGCTGGGCCAAGGGGTCACGGGGCTCCCGGGGGTGCTGCGAGAAAAAGCCAGGCAAAGGGCTGGCTGGGCCCACCCCAGCTCCAGCACACCGCCCTGGAACATGAGTCCAAATCCACACAAACCACACACACACACACACACACACACACACACACACACACACACACACATGCGCGCATGCACATACATGCCCCCATCCCCAAACATCTGGGTGTGGTGCACTACCACTCAGTGGGAGGCTGAGTTAGGAGCTTCAAGGGTTGAGAGAAAGTCTGGACCATATAGAGCCTGTCTCAAAACAGAAGAGCAAAAGAAAGGAGAGGAGGAGATAAAGGAGGAAGGGAAGGAAGGAAGGAAAGAGGAAGGAGACAGGGAGGAAAAAATGGGGGCAAAGGAAAGAGGGAAAAAAGGAGAAAGGGGGAGACAAATGGGAAGAAGAAAAAAAGGAGGGAAGGAAGGTAGAAAAAAAGGGAAAGGTGAAAAATAGAAAGAAGGAATGAAGATGGGAAGGAAAAGAAGGAAAGAAAGAAAAGAAAGAAGAAGGAAAAAGAGGGGAAAGGGGAGGAGAATAAAAGGAAGGAAGGAAAAGGGGAAATAAGAATGGAAAGAAGGAAGGAGAGGAGTGAGGGAGGGAAACAAGGAAGCAGGAGAGAGAAAGGAAAGGAAGGAAGGAGCAGAGTGGGAGAGAAAGAAGGGGGGGAGAAAAAGAGGGAAATGGAAGACAAGAAAGGAGGAAGAAAGGAAGGAAGAGCAAGGGAAGCAGGGCAGGCTGCAGAACCCAGGCCTGAGTGCAGTCAATCCCTGTGGGTTGACCATAGTGTTGTCAACTACACACAGTGGGCCTGTGGAATCTTCTGGCCAGGAGTCCCCTTATCCCATGAGGCCTCCTCAGGCCCCAGGTGTCCTGCATCTGCTCTATGGGTAGGTGGGAGGAAAAATCCCTGTGAGATGCAAAGTTTCTTCTTCAGTACAGCTGCATCCCACTCCCCTCTGCAAGCCGCCCTCCTGTCAGGAATGGTGGATGGCTCTGCCTCCCCTCCCATGCCCTGGTAGGTGGAACAGCCCATGACATCACAGTGCTGCAGCTCTACCAGAGCATGGGAGAAATTGTGAACTTAAAGGCAGGGAGGTGCAAATGGTGAGAGGAGGGAGCAGCAGTTCATTTTCCTGATTCTCTGTCTGGTGAGATGGTGGTGGAGGAGGAGACCACGGTGATCTGCTTGCAAGTCAGACCTCTCCGCATGAGGTAGGGGAGTCAGGCCAAGTAGAGGGGCCACATGGACTCCCTGGTGGCACTGCGAGGACCCCTGGTGATATGCATGGCCTCAGCCCAAACCCAATTTCCGCATGCCACACACAAGTGTCCTCACCTCTCCATGCCGATTTTCTAACCTCAGTGTGGTGTGCTTACAGACATTGCCTTCATTTTCCTGTGTGTATGGACAGAAAGTGAAAACCAACAGTGTTAGGTACTAAATACTAGAAGGAAAAGCAGGAAGGGGAATAAGTGAAGTCTTGGCTTTACTAGCCTTTGTCCTTAACCCAAAAGTTTAAAAGCCTTTGTGGTGTAAGAAACAAGTATCCAACACTACTGAGTGTGATTAATTAAACTGAGAATGTCCTAAGTTCAATAAACTCACTGTAATTTGGGAAAAGGTGTTTACCTAAGGCACCATGGTGATAGGCAGGTAGAGATTGTTAGAGAGTCACTAGACCTGTGAAGAAATGACAGTTTGGGAGGGGCAGGCTGGTGTCAGGAAAATCCTGACTCTTCATGAACGGAAGACTAGGTTAGTTACTGAATGGAAAGGAAGCTCAGAGTATTCCAGGAACAGAGATGCCTAACCTGTTATTTGGATGAGATCTTCAGATTGGTTGGTTAATGTGATACTTAGTGTGTATATAGGAATTTAGAAGATGCCATTAAAGAGAGAAGTGATGTGATTCAAGTATCTTCTGTGTGAATTAGCATGTGCATGCCCCAGAGTACATGTGGAGGTCTGAGGACAACTTCCTCTTTGCTTGACACAGGGTTTCACTTGTTTTACTGGGTGTGCTGTCTGTCTGTTTTATCTGCTTCATGGGCACCATTCTCACTGGCCTGCAAGCTTCTGCATTCTCCTGCCTCCACTTCTCATTGACTTGGAGTGGGTATGCTGTGTGCACGTGCCTTTATGTGGATGGTGGGGAATTGAACAGGAGCTTTAAAGTTTGCAAGGAAATACCTTTAACAATCTCCTTAGATCCTTCATTTGATATGTGGGTGTGTGAGATGTACTGACCTTCCTGAAATGGCACATATCAAACCTCCCTGAACAAGGATGTTTTCTGTGATATAGTAAACAAGGTGGCCTGAATCACGCAGCCCAAATATGAGGCAACAGGCAGGGTGCCCTAGGACCTACATGAAGATCATATGCATGATGTGGCTTCCAGCCCCCTGGAGAGGATAAAGGAGACAGTCAGTGGGTAGAGCTCCAAAGATAAACAAACCCATCACCCCATTTCTCACAGTGAGGACATCCTGAGAAGTTGGGCCCTGGGTTTATACTCTTGAGATGGCACTCTGAGTTAGCAATAGGATCTGCAAAGACAAGACTAGGACATGGTGTGTGGAATTCAGACAACCAGGGTAGAAGTAGGTAGACGTGGGATTCCTTATAGGGAGGAGAGACACATGCCTTGTGCAGGATGAGTGACCATTCTCAACCCACCTTCCCCATCCTGGAAATTGGTGCTGGGTTGGTTCTCAGAACTGTGTCTGGTCATCACGGTGATGGGGAGGAAGGAGTAACCAGGTGGAGAAGCAGGGATCCAAGCTCACACTACCTGGGAAGCAGGGACAATCCTCAGGGCTGTGATGTGTCTACCTCTTGAGGGTCTAATGCATGAGACATTGGCTTTGTGTATGAAGTCTGTGTTCCATCATTTCCCTCTCACCCCACTGACTGGTGACTTCAGAATCTCCTGACTTTTCTTCCCACAACTGTCATCTATACTAGTCACCCTGTTTCTGAAACCAGAATTCAGTCCTTGACACTTGTACTTTCAGAGGCAAGTGAGCAAAGACAGGAATTCAACCTTAAATCTATGCTGTATTGAGAGAGCTGGAAATTTGGTATAAGAAAAGATTCTTAGAGACATCTTATATTTCATCTATAGCTAACAGTCAATATAGGAGGGGAAGGAAAGGCAATCATTTCAAATTTTATTTGTTGAGAATTCAGTCATGACTCTGAGATTTAAGGTGTTAATGGTTCTCTATGTCTCCTTGTGGATTTAAGGGCTCTTCTCTCCATGTAGTGAGGGTTTCATATACACCAAAGCCAGTAGCCCTTGCATTCCTCTGAATCTCTGTTTAGATTATAACTAGATCAAAAGTTTGTATAAAACATGTCTCTATTTTCCCCTTATTACTGTTATCAGTATGATGTGAGAAAGTGGGTAGTCCAACCCACTCTGAGCCCTGATATTCTTCTCACTCTGGCCTGTGTTTTCTTGCCTGTTTCATCAGATTGAGGCTCGGACCTGTCTTTCGGTTGTTCACTTGGTGGCCACTTGCAATTCTCCAGCTCCTTCCCTGACAGAATTAAACCAAAGTCACATCATGTCTCCAATTTCCACGTAGCCCCTGTGCTTCTCCCTGAACTGGTCTGGTAATACCAGAAAAATGGTACAGACTGTGTTGCTGTTGTTGATCTCAGGAGGAATGAGTTTGTTTTAACCATTCAATGATATTTTGTGATGTCAGGGGTCATTTTTTTAATTATTTAATTGAGGGTGGGGGATACAATGCTGCACCTGACCTTGTGGGTGGGTACAGGGATGTTGCTGAGCACCCTGCAGTTTGCATGTCATTTTCAAAAGTAAGTCTGTCTGACTCAAACTGTCAGTAGGGCTATGAGAACGTCAAGTGCAGTGGTATGGACATGTGAAAGAACCTGAAACTCTCAGGGGAGAATATGTGCTGATATTTTCATTTTCGTTTTTTTTTTTATATTGTGGTGTTCTTACCTCAAGTGCAAAATGAATACTTTATTCTGAGACAAATCTGAGTGCTGACGGCCTGGAAATATTAGGGTCTGAAAATTGCTGAAGGGAGACTCAGACTAATATAGCATGTAAAAACATAGATCGTTTATTGTGCAGAAAAGTCCAGCATGTGGGGTCCACCATTTGCACTAAATGGAGACCCCGAGATAAGCTCTCTGGCCCTTTTAGAGACAGCTAAACAAAGACCTGTAATATAATTTGCTAATTTGAATGATATAGTACTTGTGCACTCCTGACTGGTTATAATTCCACGTGCACAAGCTAGGGGAGGGGGGCTCTAGGGAAGGTACTTTCCTCAGGTGGACATTTAAGTGGCCAGTAAGCATATCACATTCTTTTACTTCTGACTGCCTGAGGCCAGGAAAGGGGGAATGGCCTCAGACATCTCTGAAACCTTCCAGGAAATGACTTGGTTCTTTGTTCTGTTCTCCCAGAATTTAGTTCAGGCTTCTTGAGAAATTGAAACTTAGGCCCAGCTAGGAAATATCTTATCGAATCCTGTTATGCTGTTGGTTTGACTCAGGAACAGGTCTAGGTTACAACAAATATGATGTTTCAACATGCTAAAAGTTTCAGAATTTTTGGTTCATTTCTTAAGCCTGGTCTCACTCTAGCCCTACCTGACCTGGAACTCAGTCTGTCAACCAAGATAGCCTCAAACTCACAGTGATCTTTCTACTTTAGCCTCTTTTTGTACTGGGAGTAAAAATGTGGCCCACCCTACCTGAGTCATGGAATATTTATAGTAATAGGATGAAAAAGTTATAAATCTAGGCATTTTAATTACATTCATGGAAACATCAAGGAGGAGTTTTCAAAGCAGAGAAGTCTCTGCTAGAGGCCTCAGGTGTTTTGTGATGCCATCCTTAGCCTATGGGTTGGTGGAAACTAAGATGTTTGTTTGAACATTCCAATAAGAATTTTACCTGATAGTAATGGCAATGTTAGATCAAGTGGTGAGGTAGACTATAAGTACTATTTATGGGACTGAAGGTCACCCAACAAAATTAGGTTATAAACCTGTAACAGACAGCTTTCTACTACCACAGACTTTCTATACATTCAATCAGCTATGTAGTATGGTTAACTCAGGCATTACTCCCCCGCCATGGGAACTTGTTCATGAACCCAGAGCTTCACACATCCCAGGTAAACAATGAATCCACCACTGAGTCCCAGCTCCAGCCTGGATACACCATTTCAAGGGCTGAACTAGCAAAATGTGTGTGAATAGTGAATGTGAACAAGGCATGTGCCAAATTAATAAGGGAGCTAAAATGGTGCTTCATAATAATAACTCAGGTTGTCTGAGCATGGTTATAGTAAAGAGGAGAGGGGGACCATAGCATAAAATAGAGAATGCATGGGGAACAGATGGGGGATAGGAGGTTTTGTGTGTGTGTGTGTGTGTGTGTGTGTGTGTGTGTGTGTGTGTGTGTGTGTGTGTGTGTTGCTAAGGATCAAACACAGGGCCTTGCACAAACCAGGCAAGTGATCTGTCAAGGGGACAAGTGTTAACAACTGCCCTGTTTCAGTTACCCTCAGAGGTGCCTCATGAGCACATACATGTTCAAACCTGCCATCCAGTGGAAAGTGCAGAGACAGCATATATGGTTCAGAGACTTCAATGTGTTACTGTCTTTTGAGACCCTGGGTGTGGGTAAGGTGATCTAGAGGGAATGCAGACAAAGAAGAGAGTGCAGTGAACCTGGCTCGGTGGCACATTTTATCTCATGCCTCCACCTGCCAAGTACTGAGTTCACAGGCATGTGTCATCACTCCAGGTCACTTTGACTCCAGCCTGGGTTATGGGGGTCCCTATTTCAAAATCAAACACTGTAAAACCACACAGAGAACAAGGAGTGTATGGAGGGCAAGGCGAGGGCAGCAGAGCCTGAGTAGGCTCCATGGAAACTGCACAGGCTCGTGAGTGCACACCCCTCTTTGCAGGCAGTTTTTCTCATCTCTTCTGGCCATTTGGACACTTCTCATTTTCTTTCATGAAACCATCTTCTTCAACTGTTTTTTTCACTATTTTCCCCATTTTTATATTTTTCTTATAAATATTTTATTATTTATTTATTTATTTGATAGAGATATAGGGAGAAACAGAGAGAGAGAGAGAGAGAGAGAGAGAGAGAGCGAGCTATGGAGGGTGAGAATGGGCGACCAGGGCTTTCAGCTATGCATGCACCACCTTGTGCATCTACCTTATGTGGGTCCTGGGGAATCAAATCTGGATCCTTTGGCTTTGTGGGCAAGTGCCTTAACCTCTAGGCTATCCCTCTAGCCTACATTTTGGTATTTTAATATATATATATATATAACATATTTTGATCTTATGCCTAGAAATCCACTGTCTTACCAGTCTCCACCTCTCACCAACACATTTCTTCATTCCTATGACTCCCCATCTTACTTTTGTTCCTTTTTAAAAAATTATTATTTTATTATTATTATTATTATTATTATTAATTAACAACATGTTTTGTATAGATAAATCATGTATTGGTATCCTTTTTTCCCTCATCCCTGCTCCCACTCCATTAGGAATGCTCCTCATTGGCGTTGCAGGTATTCCTCATTCCGTTTTTTTAACCTCATTGAGTTAAATTAGGGTTTCTTGCATGAGCATGGTGATATAACAGGATGGGCAACTTACCTGTAGGAGCACAACTGATGAACATGACTCCCCTTTCCCAGCAATCATTAGGTGCAATTAGCTTCTCTAGAGGTGTGGAGTCACATGTATCCTTCCCTCATGAAGGTGATGTATTGACAGGCTTAATCTTTGCAGGAAATTTAAGCTGCTATGAATTCATGGGTGTAATGACTATGTGTACCCCAAAGCAGCGTTTCAGAGTGCTCCTCCCCACCACAGAGGAATCTCTGTAAGACTCAGGAATTTAGAGAAACCATGCTCCAGAAGTGGACAAAACCTGAATGTCTCAAATGGTCCTAAAATTCACAAGCTTCACAAGCTCCCTCCACAAGGTTAAATAACAGCCCCCTTCACATTTTACAAGCATCTCCAGGGATACAGCTTTCATGAGTTGTCACCCATGGGAGGTGGAACTTTTACCAATGCAGGTACTTTCCAGTCATGCATGTGCCTGTAAATATCCCCTCATCCATATTCCTTAAATAACCCCAATATATACTCCCTGGCTCACTGGGCTGGACTTGAATGCATTATTTCTTTGGTCTGTCATTGGCACCTTATTTGGGGTGAATAAATATTTGCTCACATCTCTGCAGAAGTTGAAGCAATGACAGTTTGGCTGTGCTGTGGAGATGTGTATATTTTTACAGGACATTGCCCAGGACTAAGGAGAGGAGGAGACTATTCCCTTGTCTTTCTTGCCTGCAGTGCTTGGTGCACACCTTTGGTCTCCCTCACAGCTGAGCCCCGTGTGCAGGGAGTAATAATGTCAGAACACTTCATGTTCTGTGTATGCATCAAGCCTTGTGCTGCTGGCCTCCATGCACTCTCTCTCCAGAAGGCAAAGTAGTTTTACTCTTATTTGGAGCTAAATTGGAGTAGCTGTCAGTGCTTATCCTCTGTTCCTGGCTATCAAACCCAGGGTCTAGTGTGTTCTAAGCAAGTTCTTTTGCACTGAGCTACACCGTCGGCTCTTTTTATTTTTACTTAGAGGTGAGGTCGCATTATGTATCACTGGCTGGCCTCCAACTCAGGATGCTCCTGCCTCAGCCTTCTCCATGGGAATTAGAGTTGTGCACAGTGATGTTCATCTTCCTCTGACATATACTCTTTTTTAAAAATGTATTTACAAGGAGAGAGAAAGGGAATGGGCATGCCAGGGCCTGTAGCCACTGCAAATGAACTCCAGATGCATGTGCTCTTTTGTGCATCTGGCTTTATATGGGTACAGGGGAATTGAACCTGAATTGTTAGGCTTTGCAGGCAAATGCCTTTACCAGTGAAAAATCTCTCCAACCTCAATGCATATATTTAAAAAAAACACATTTTCTTTATTTATTTGTGGGGGAGAATGGGCACACCAGGGTCTGTAGCCACAGCAAATGAATGGATCCAGATACATGCACCTCTGGGGTGTTTGATTCAGATGTCCCTCATAAACTTAGGTGTTCAGACTGCTACATTCCCAGCTGATGGAGATTTGGAAATTAAAGCCCCCTGGAGGTAGTGTATTGTTGGGGGCAGGCTTATGGGTATTATAGCCAGTTTCCCCTTGCTGGTGTTTGTCACTCTTTGTTGCTGTTGTCCATCTGATGTTGGTCAGTAGGTGTTGTCCATGTTTGCTCATGCTGTCATTTTTCCTCTGCCATCATGGAGCTTCCCTTTGATTTTGTAAGCCAAAATAAAGTCTTGTTTTCCCTACAAGCTGCTCTTGGTCAGGTGCTTTCTGCCAGCAATGTGAACCTGACTAAATCAGCCACCTTGTGTATCATGCCTATGTGCATATTGGGGAAATGAACCTGGGTCTTTAGGCTTCACAGGAAAGCACCTTAATTAGTAAGCCACCTCTCCAGCCCCATTACACCTGGGTCTCACTCTGGTCCAGGCTGACCTGGAATTAACTATGTACTCTCAGGGTGGCCTTGAACTCATAGTGATCCTCCTACCTCTGCCTCCCGAGTGCTGGGATTAAAGGCGTGAGCCACCACGCCCAGCCTACATATATTCTTATAGATGATGGTGGCTACCCATTCAATGTGTTGTTTAGGATAGTTAATATGTACTTTAGTTTATGCCAGTATGATAAAAAAACACCTAATATCAAACTTATCCTTCAAATCATTTTAAGTAGAAACTTCTGGGGCTTGAAATATGTAAGCATCACAACCATCTATCTCCTGAGCTTTATTCAGCTTTCCAAAAAGGAACTGTACAAATGTACAATTTTTCCACATCCTTGTCAACAATTTATTTATTTACTCAGTTATGTTTATTTTTCAAGGTAGAGTCTTGGTCTAGCCCAGGATGGCCTAGAATTCACTATATAGTCTCAGGCCAGCCTTGAACTCACAATGATCTCCTATTTTAGACTTCCAATTGCTGGAATTAAAGCCATGTGCCAACATGCATGACCATTTTTCTATTTTTCTTTTGTCTTTGTTTTTCTAAAAATGGGTTCCATTTTTTATTTTTAAAATTTATTTCAGAGGGAGAGAGAGAGAGAGAGAGAGAATATGTGCATGCCAGGGTCCCCAGCCACTGCAAATGAACTCCAGATACATGTGCTGCCTTGTGTATCTGGCTTACATGGGTTCTGTGGAATTGAACCTGGGTCCTTTGACTTTGCAGGCAAAACTGCTAAGCCATTGCTCCACTCCTGGTTTCAGTTTTTACTGAAAACAAGGGACACAACTAATGCTGAAGAATGTATTTGAAGTTCCAATATGTGTACGATAATTTGTATTTACCACCACAATAGCAGGTATCACACACGCATATTTTCATAGGAGCCATGAGAGGCAGCCTGCAGAGTGCAGTGTTGGGGCAGGACTGTTCACAGGCCTGCCAGAGAGGGTGGAGGATTGAGGGAAAGAACCTACATAAGAGAAGAGTGCCAGGGAGGAACAGTGCATGCTTTGAGCATGTATGATTTGACAGTACAATCTGTACATAATCATCCTTCCTTTAACAGGTAAGGAAGGTTTGGGATGTGGCTCAGTTGGTAGAGTGCTTGACTAGCATGCACGAAGCCCTTGTGATGGTGCTGCCCACAGTTAGGTGGGTTCTCTTATGTGGTATTCTGCTCTTCCCTGCTGCAGTTCTCAATCCTCTTTATTAGCCAGAGCAGAAAACAGTGTCCCACTCCATCTTTCTCTCCCATGTTCTCATTTTGAACTGGATTCTCGTGAAAGATAGGTGCTTCTCCATGAGCGCAGGGGAAATCTCTGATCTGTGCTTCCCTTTATGGGCCTGGGGTTACAGGCTTTCATGGACTTTCCCAGCTGTTTCTCTGTGATCTGGAGATTCAAACGTGAACAGTTTAGGCCCTCCTGTATCCTCACGTTTGCAGAGAAAGTGCACATAATCTCTAAGCTACCTCTTCATTCCTCATACTTAAACTGTATATAAATCCTGGGGCGGGGTTTGTGAGCCCTGTCCTCTAGTTACAGTAACTGAATCCATGAAGACGTGGAGAGCTGTGTGAACCTTCCTCTCCTCCATGGTGGAAAGTTACAGGCCACAGTCATTGAAAATTCAAAGGATGGTGGTTCTTCCTTGTATGAAGGACAGCTGTCCACACTAAGGTTTTCTCCAAGCTGCATTCCTCTCTCAGGCCCTTTATCATACTTTTTTTCTCATCTCTTGCTTTAAACTGTCAGCTTGAATTACCATCAATTCACAACAATTCTAAAAATTTATTTTGAATGATTTCCACCATTTCCCGCCTCTGATCTCAAGAAAAAGTATCTTTGAAAGTTCCTTCTGGTAATTTCCACAGAACATCCTTGCACCTTGTCAGGGACTGTCATTACCTTAGACCCTTTCTGCTCAGTCCTCAGCTTCTGCCCCTGTGCAGAATCCTTCCCTTCTGCATGAAACAGGCTCTCACCTGTGATGGCCGCAGTTCTTCACAGTGGAGCTCCTTGAAAGAGTTAGGCCTCTTCACTGCTGCCTCCCTTCCTGCCTCCAATTCCCTTCACCTCCCACACATTGAGGTTGGGACCCATGTGATATTTAGAGGAATGATGCACTTGCTTTTGCAAAGCAAGCAGAATTTTCGGGTGTTTTGTTTATCATTTCTTTTTGAGACAGGGTATCAAGTAGCTCAGTCTGCCTCAACCTCACTATGTAGCCAAAGATTGCCTTGAACTTTATTTTGTAAATATTTATTTATTTATTTGGGAGAAAGAATGAGGTAGGGAGGAGAGAGAGTTAGAGAAAGAATATGGGTGAATGGTGCTCTAGTGCCTCTAGCCACTGCAAATGAACACCAGATACATGTGCCACCTTGTGCACTTGGATTTATGTGGGTCCTGGGAGATTGAACCTGGGTTATTTGGCTTCACAGGCAAGCACATTAACTGCTAAGCCATCTCTCCAACCCTGCCTTGAACTTCTGTTGCTCCTGTCATCACCTCCTTATAGCTGGGATTAGAGGCAGGTAACAGCACTTCGTGTTTATGTAATTACTGGGTATTGAACTCATGGCTCACGTGTGTTAGGCAACCTCTCTATGGACTGAACCACAGCCTCTTCCCTGTTTGATTATTTTTCCATTTTACGTCTAAGTGGTTTATCTTATCCAGATTTAATTTTGGTAGGTCATATAGATCAAGGAAATCATATATTCATTTTGGATTTAGGCGTGGTTTCTCCTTTGTGCTTGGGATGCCCTGGCTGTCTGATGTCTGGTGTCTGGTTTCCCTCCCTTTTGTTTTCCTTTTCACTGTCATCCCTGTAAGAAAGACAGGGGGCAAGAAGCAGATTATTATGGGTGACTTGTCATGAGCATGGGGTTGTAAGGAGTGTTAAAGTACATCATTTTTACAGAATTGATTTCTTGTTTGATGAGTCAGAGTACACAGTTGGGCAGACAGGGAGCTATGATTATGATGCGAATACTCATCTAAGGACCCAGTAAAGAGAAAAACCATGGAAACCATTTTCCTTAACCTGACCAACAGTTGCTCTTCTGGATTTTGTTAACCTCTTCTTTTATTTTGTCCATGTGTTGTTGAATAATATTGGAATTGTCTGTAATATTGAAGCACCACATTCCAGGGAATTGCTGACAGCTAATATGATGCTTCAATAATAAAAATAATCAATAATGGCTCTATTTTGTAATATTGAGGTTCAAAGTTCTTTCATTTCTTTGTTAATTTCTGATGGAACTCTTGTGAGATCAGCAGTTTTGCTAAAGATGCAGGCCAACTTAGACACTTCCCTTTGTGTCTCCATCACAAGGCCTGGAATGAGCAGGATAAATGCTGTGTGACCACTACCTGTTTGTGATCTAGGAGAAATAAATTATTACCACACTTGAGGGGCAGTCTCCAAGTATTCCAGTGAGGTGGGTTTAGGGATGGCAGTAAGGAGAGGATCTTTCTGATCGAGCAGATTCCAGAGAAGTTAGTAGGCAGGGCTTGAAAGGCCATTTTATTGCAGAGGAAGACTCATCTGATGGGCATCTATTTTTTGGTGCAGAGGGTGATGTTTTGTTCACTAGAACAATTAGGAGGTGGTTGAGATGGTTTAAGAGGTGGTCAAGGGGGGATACAATTGATGCATAGGCAATGTTGTTGGACAACTAGGGTGACTGGGAGTGCTGAATCTGTATGGAGCACAGGATGGTCTTGTTTGGTAATTCTATATCCAATGACATTAATATATTCATTATACTTAACAGATAGACCCATGAGATTATTAGCTAATAGTTGGTGGACTGCAAAAAGAATGTTTGTTCATGATATCAACAGCCAATTGAACCCAGAAGTTTTGAATATTTAAGGACTCCAGAGAGCTGGTGGAGATGCTTGTGTTCAGGGTAGCCTTTGAGTAGATAGTATCTGTAGGTACTCTTTTAAAAAATATTTTATTTTACTTATTTATTTGAGAGAGAGAGAGAGAGTCAGATAAAGAAAGAGAGAAAATGAGTGTGCCAGGGCCTCCAGCCTCTGCAAACAAACTCCAGATGCATACTCCACCTTCTGCATCTGGCTTACATTTGTCTTGGGGAATCAAACCCAGGTCCTTTGGATTTGTATGCACATGCCTTACCCACTAAGCCATTTCTCCAGTCCAACCAGGGCTCCTTTTCTATGTTTGGTACAAGAGTATTGTCAATCTACAGGGTGGGCTATCATCTTAGAGATAGCAAAATTTAGGGACTGGTGAAATGGCTTAGCATTTAAGGCATTTGCCTGTAATGCCTAAGGACCTAGTTTCGATTCCCCAGGACCCATGTAAGCCAGATGCACCAGGGGGTGTAGGCATCTGGAGTTCACTTGCATTGGCTGGAGGCCCTGGTGTACCCATTTGCTCTTTTTCTCTGCCTCTTCCTATTTCTCTCAAATAAATAAATAAAACACCTTGTAAAATTTAAACTATCTGTTTTAGACTGTTCTGTGAGATTTTTCCATGGTCCCTGCGTGATCCCCTAATGGCATATTTCTTGATTATTTTTATACCATCTAATAGGCCCAAATATAATGTCAGGGTATTAAAAAGGCACAGTTTGGGCTGGAGAGATGGCTTAGGGGTTAAGGTGCCTGCCTACTAACCCTAAGAACACTGGTTCCAATCTCCAGCGGTTCCAATAACCAGGTCCCACGTTTAGCCAGATGCAAAGCGACGCAAGGGCACAATGCTGCACTTGACCAAAAGGGGGCGTACACATCTGGATTTTGTTCGCAGCAGCTGAGACACTGTTCGCGCGCCCATCTCTGTCTCTGTCTCTCTCTCTCTCTCTCTCTCTCTCTGTGTGTGTGTGTGTCTCTCTCTCCAAAAAAATAATAAAAGATAAAAAGTTAAAAGAAAAAAAAAGGTACAGTTTATTACTAGGGGAGAACCTATGGTGGCAGGTCCTATTTGGGCCACAGTGGAGACACGTGTCTGGTGTAGCAAAACATGAGTGACAATAAGTCTTATTAGGGATATAGTAATGGCAAGAAGGGCTATAAGCCTGTTATGTTTCATTGTTAGGAGTTAAAGAATGGATAACACCTAGGAAAATTATTGTAAGGAAGTGTACCCAGAGTAGGAGTGTTAAGAGTTTGTTTTGGTGTTAAGAACAATGTGTAGAAATTAACAATTATTAGTTCTGTCAACAAGAGAATAGTACTGTGAGAAGGAGGGGTGACAGGGCATCCCTTAGGCTCCTAGATGAAGAGGAGGGAGTGTAGGGTAATGGTAAGGAACTGTATCTATTCTGGTGTGAAGGGAATGAAAGTTATTTATAACCAGAGTTCTTCTATGGCATTCAGAAGCTCATCAAACGTGGAGATCGGCTGTGGCATCAACCATAAGTCCTCCTGTATATGAGTCAGGAACAGATGGAATTGTTGGATATTGAGTGCCATCTGCTTGTCTGTCTTGATGTGGTCCTATTCAGGTGTAGGGTGAAGTTTAGTAATCTTTAAAGAGGTGGAGGCAGTGATTGTCACCCAGAAACAGGGAGGAGGGGTATGGGGACGATGGGGCTTTCTTCAGGTGGGAGAGATGGACCCAGGATGAGAAGCCCTGGAGTTTGGCTACAGTGAGGATTATTAGGATGACCTTGTGGGGCTCCTGCCATTTGGAGACAGAGATTGCTGGGTGGGATCTGAGATATCAACCATGTCTCCTAGCTCGGAGTTAGGAAGAGGAGTCTTTGGATAGAGGGAGGGGAGGGTGGTGTTAGTTTGTCTCCATGGTTCTTTCTGAGCAATGGGAGGAGACTAATAGATATGGAAGGAAGAAGTAGTGGAGTCCCATGAGACAGTCCAGAGGGAATTATCAGCCTCTCATACATGAGTTCAAAGGGGCTGATCATGGAAGGCTTTTAGGTAGAGCTCTAAGTTTAAGTAACACTAGAGGTAAAGTTTAATCCAATCCCATTTTAGTTCCATGGTGAGCTTTGTGAGTTTCTGTGATGGTATGGTTATTTCTCTCAACCTTGCCGGAGGATTGGGGATGGTAGGGAATGTGAAACTTTCAGGTGACCTGTAGGTACCTGGAAATGTTTGGGGAGTTAGAGGAGACATATTCTGGGCCATTGTCTGATGGTATTGAGGATGACAAGCCAAATTGAGAGAATATTTCTCTAGTCAATATCTCAGTTACTATGTTAGCTCTCTTATTTGTGGTGAAGTAGGCTTCTACACATGCAGAAAAGTTATCCACACTAAGAGATATTTGAATTATTTAACAGCAGGCATTTGGGTGAAATCTTCTTGCCAATCCATGGCTGGAAGAAGGTGCCACATCTGGTGGGTAGGGATTTGAAGGGGTCAGATGTTGGAGTTAGAGTTTGCTCTTTGGCAGCTATCACATGAGTCTGCAAGAGCTTTGAAGAATTGTCTGTTCTAGGGTTGAAAGTAGGTGTGGTTTTGAAGGAAACAGAATAGAGTTTGGTTTGGGGGATGAAATAAAGAATGCATGTATGAAACAAACTCTTGAGTGAGGGGGACTTGGTATGCTAAGGAAAGTAGGGAGGTGGAGTAGAGGTCTGGGTGTGTCAGGGCAATTTCACAAGCCAATTTATGATTATGATTGTTTGAGAGGGGGATGTATTGTTTGTCTTTCTGATGGCCTTGGCATTGGATGAGTGATTCCTTAAAGGGGAGAAAAGTGACATCCAGTGTCTTGTATTAGAGAGGCATTAATAATTGTGGTCCCCTTTTTGGTGAGGATGTCTCTTTCCCTCCAAATTAGAATATTTGAGTGGATGATTTTATCCTCATATTTTGAATATGTATAAATGTTAATGGAAGGATCCTTAGCCAGAGTTAGTGTTCAAGCAAGGGCTGTTAGTTCAGTCCGCTGGGAGGTAGTGCTTCGGGTCAAAGGTTTTGCTTCAATAAGCATGCAGGTTTTATGGGAGTTCGGGTGGTCCTGGATGATGGCATATCCTGATGCACAGGGAGAGGTTGACCTAAGTAAGTTATAGTCTGCTGAGAGATGTGAACTTTGTCTTTTGAGACCAAGTAGCCCTAAGCAGCTAAGGCATTGAGGAATTTTAGCAGTGTGTGCAACACAGATTTCATGGGAGGGACTACATAGGAGAAGGTCATCTATGTACTGTAAGAGATGACTGGGATGGAGGCTTAGGGATGAGAGATCTCATTGGGGGCCTGGCCAAAGTTGTGGGGACTGTCCCTAAAACCTTGTGACAGGACTGTCCAGGTGGGTTGCTGAGTGAAAACATTGTCTGGATCCTCCTAAATAAAAGCAAAAAGAGGATGTGAGCGTGGGTGTAGGGGGATGGTAAGACATCATTTTTAAGATCTAGGACAGTAACGTTGGTTGCAGTAAGTGACACAGAGGAAAGGAGAGTGTAAGCGTTAGGGATGACTGGGTATGTGGGTATAGTTGTCTCATTTATTTTTCTGAGGTCCTGGACTAACCAAAAACTTCCATAAGGGTTTTTAACCCCATTGATGGGGGTTTTGTGATGATTATTGTATTGAATATGGGAATGTGGACTGAGGCTTTGAATTTTGATGTGACACCCTCCCAAGGAGAGGCATAGGGTATTCAGAGATGACTAAGGGTGAGTAATCTTAAGGCTCCAAATTGGCAGGATAAAGGAAGGGTAGTTCTGGAATTGGAAGGGACCTCTGAGACCTCTATGACCATCATGTTAGTCCTTACTGTTGCCCCTTTACAGGATGTGAAAAGCAATAGGGAGGCCCCACTGTCCAGGACAAAAGAGACTTTGTGCCCAACCACCATCCCAATCACCCTTGGTTCAATGGATGAGTTGGGATTCCCAACTGGGGTGGATGAACCTGGTCCTCTTCATTATACCAACTATAGAGTGGAAGTTGGGATAGGTATTGGGTGCCCTATGTGGGCTCCAGGGTGTCCATGATGGCAGTACCATTTCCAATGACCTCACTGTCCACAGATAGAGCAAGCTTTTGTGATGGTCTGGGTTTAAGAGAAGTCCCTAACCCAGTGTCCTAGATGGTTACACCTGAAACAGGTCCCAGATATCTTTCTTCCATTGCAGGTTTTATAGGTGTGATAGGCTTGAAAGAAGGTGGCTATTGAGGACAGAGGCTAAGAACTGGTATTTTGTTCATCTCTCTTTCTCCTTCTCTCACTTGGCCTCATCTTCCCTGTTGTGTAGTCTTCAACTATTTGTGTTGTTGTTGGGGTCCTCTTGCTATTGATTTCAAGCATTAGCTTTCTGAAATCTAAGATACAAGAAATCATCTCATTTTGGGGTTTTTTTGGTGAAGGTTTGCTTTGGAGCTTATAATCTGATTATTTTTGAACAGGTTCTATGTGTAGCTGAGAACAATGTGTATTCACTTTTTATTGAACACAATGTTGTGTACATATTTTTCTGTACAGTTGATCTGTGGTTTAATTTCTTTGTTATGATTCCTTGTTGATTTGTGATTTGAAAGAGCTACACCAGGTTGTGAATGGCTCATGTTTGCTTTGTATGATTTCTATTCACTCTGTTTTTGTGCAATATTGCTTGATCAGTGTGTTTGTTTGAGACAACAGGTTGTTGGATCTTGTTTCTCAGTCACATCAGCTATACTGCTTCATTTATTTGGTCAATTTAAAGTTATTATTAAGAAGATGTTGCCACTTGTGATAAGTTAGTTGAAATTTGCATTAGCAGTTTGTCTCAGTGGCAAAGCCATTCTAATCCTTTTTAACTATATCAATCTACTCACTAAGAAGCAGCATCTGTTTTTAAGTGAAGTCTACCACATAATCATGCTCACAATGTGAATCACCTGATGTTCTTCATTAACTATTAAAAGCATAATGTACATCTTCGCTTTGATCTTAACAAGAAATTTAAATTAGCATCTGTCACAGTCAGCTCCAAACTGCTGGGATGAATCTTTAAACCAGACACAGTTTATGAGAAGAACAGGATTTATTGAAGATTACAGTTCTAGGGGAAGTTCCATCATGGCAGAAGACACTGGCCCCCTTTCATAGGTCCATGCAGAGAGAAATAACACCAGGAGTACCACAAGCAAAAACAATCAAGGAACCTGAGGGAGAGCTCAAGCACTCTGCATATCTTTACACTATATTTCAGATCCACTCACAAATACACCTTAGGGCTGGACCCTAGGATATGCCCACAGTGGCACCTCTTTCAGCCAGGTATCTTTAAGTACAATATGCTTTAATAAAAATCAATCTGTTGGGGGATATTCATTAAACCTGCTACAACATCTTTGGAAGTTCAGGAGATGGCTCAGGACTAAAAGTGCTTGCCTGCCACACCTCCAATCTCATCTCCCTCCCGTAGATGTAAAGCATGAAACACGTGGCAAATGCATTCAGTATTCACTTGCAGTAGCAAGAGTCCCTGGTGTTCCCCTCTATACATGTGCATATGCATGCAGATGATTAATTAATTTATAAACTTTTTAGTTAGCATCTTTTCACAGATTTTTGAAGTTAGATGATTGACATAATTACTTTATTATTATTTATAAGAATTTTTTTCTGAGTGTGAAACATGTATTGTTTATGAACATATTTGGGTAGCTGTGCATTCCACATGCACACGTAGTTGGAGGTCAGAGAAAGAATAGGGTGTTCACATCTATCGTTTTTGTGCTCCTGATTATCTCTCATTAAACCTGGAGCTTGTGAGGTTTTAGTTAGACTGGCTGATCAGTGAGCACCAGTGATCCTTCTGTCTCTGACCCCCTCAATACTGAGGCAACAAGTATATGTGACGTTGCCTCATTGTTTAAATTTAGGTTTTCATGCTTGTGCAGTATGAGCTTTTCATGAGGGACCATATACCTCCTCAGCTTCCCTTAGTTTTAAATATGTCCCAGAGAGGTCTAACCAGTTGAAACAAAATAGAACATTTATATATCAAAGATTCAACAATGAACTTACACATCATTGAGATGAGATATTGTAAAGTTTCATTAACATAATATATGAATACATGAGCCTTGTAATACAGACTTAGGTAAATGTGTCTTCCTATGTAAGAGGTAGCCTGTAGAGAATAGGTGCCCTTACAAATGGAAATTCCTTTTTCCATGAGTTTTGAAATAGTCAACTAAAATTGTTAGTCACATTTTGGAAAGCTACCTACCTACACACATCCTTTTAATATAACTCATTTTAAATTAGATGCAGCTCTCCAGTGATTTGAGCAGAAAAATAATATCTCTTGATATTCTGAAGTCTTCTATTCATGTTTTAACAGCTAACAGTCAGAAGGTTTCCCAAATATGGGGAATTTAAAATGTTGAGTGTTACTGGGCCATCAAAGAAGTGGGCTGGGGAGTGGTCAAAGGCACTTGCTTGCAAAGCCTGATGACCTTTAGAGGCTGAAGTAGCAAGATTGTTATGAATTTGTGATGCAGAATGAGTTACATATCAGCCTGGACTCAAGTGAGACCCTGCTACATAAAAAGCCACAAATAAACTGAGAAAATTTCTTTGATAAAACACATAAATCTTAAGACATAATTGGAGGGTGTACATGATAACTGGACCTCTCTGTTACACAAAGCAGATTCTGGTGGCAGAAACCTTACTGAATGGTCTCTGCAAGGGCACATGCCTATAATTTTTTGTATGAATCCCCAAACTAATTGAGGCTTTTTTTATTTGAGAGAGAGAGAGAGAGAGGTATGAGAAAGTGGGCATGCCACGACCTCTAGCCACTGCAAATGAACTCCAGATATATGCACCTCCTTGTGCATCTGGCTTATGTGGGTCCTGGAGAATCAAACCAGGATGCATTGGCTTTTCAGGCAAATGCCTTAATGGCTAAGCCATCTCTCCAGCCCAATAGAGGCTTTTTGATCCTCCCACAATACCTCAGTGACCAGTGAAGGGATTAAAAAATTAGTTAATCAAAATTAATACTTTCTGTTCCTTATCTAAACAAGAGTTTGATTTTTATATTTTCTGGCATTCAAATGGTAATATACTTTCCTATATGAATATAGAATGTAATATTACATCATATTTTTGGTTTCATGTAGAAGTGTATGTAACAGAACTAACCTATTAAAAGGTGACCCTCCATTTTCTTTTGGAGGTCTTGCCCTTTTGCAGATCTTCAGATAGAAAAAAATTTTCAATTCTTGCAAATTGTAGCTTTCTGGTCATCAGAACAATTATTTCTAATCTCTCAAAATTCCTTTTTACCATTTTTTTTGGTCAGGCACACTGATTAGCCTCTGTTTTAACTTGAAGACTTATTTTAATCTCCTGAACCTATGTGATCAGCATGAATACTGATAATTATCCAATCTTCTAAACCTAAGGGCCAAGATATAATCTCAAGTTTATGGCTGAGAACTCCCTGATTTCCTCATGTTTGCCATTCTTTTTTCTTTTTATCCAGTTTTCATTACTTGACTAAGACCCATTGTGATTGTTCCATTCAGGGAAACTTTCCGTTAAAACCTTCTCTCCTTACAAGCTCTGCTGTACATGCCCTTTGCCGAGCAGTTGTCTGCCTATTCAGAGTCTTTTTTCTGGTGAGGTGCATGTGTATAAGGAAGATGCATGTCAAGGAAGAGAGGAAATCTCTCAGTGAACCTGAAGATGTTTCTTCTAGTCAGATTGCTAGACAACTATGCTGTAGTGATTATCTTGTTTCCAAACTGTTATCACTGGAGTCACAGGAATGTGTGACCATGGCTGGCTTTTATGTTGGTGTCAGAATTTAATCAAGCCCTCACGTTTGTATATACAGCACTCTTACCTGTTGAGTCCTTTCCCAGTACCTACCCTGTTTGCCCTTCTTCAATATCTGTCCTGTTCCATCAATCAGGAAAAGCTGAAGAATCTTCAAGGAGAAAGTCCCATTTTCATATCAACAATTTGTAATAAAATGTATTTTGGTGAGCCAAAGACAAAACAAGAATGACACTGACATAGGATAGAAGAGAAAGATTTATTTGAGGCAAAGAGAGTGAGTATAAGAGTTACTTGCAATATGTCATTTTTGAACAATGGAAACATGGGAAATTTTCTCAGTGGGCCTTACATATTCGTGTAGACAATCATTTTAACTCTGGGTACCTATATATGCATAGTCAGTTGTGGAGAGTGATTCTGACCTTGCTATGTTTATGATCATTATTGAAGATGGTAGACACTTATTGGGTATTCTTACAAAGTATTCTTGTTGACAATTTTGATACATGTACAGAATAAATTTTGAACATAGCCCTTTCCCATTACCTTCTCTTATCTCACATCCCCATTCTTCTGAACCCCTTCCTCTTTCCAACTAGGCCCTCTACTATTTTTAAATATATGTTTAGTTGACAAGGAACATCAGACAGGGGGAATAGGTGTTCCATGGCCTCCTGCCACTGCAAAAAAGAACCCCAATACTCATGCACCAACTTGTGCGTGTGGATTTACGTAGGTACTGGAGGAATCAAACCCAGGCTGTCAGGCTTTGCAAGCACATGTGTTGAACTACTAGAGTAATCTCTCCTGTTCTCCTGCATACTGTTAGGATGCCCTTTTTATCCTCCTTCACCATTCTACATAGAAAGATGGTAGGCCCAATACCGAGCAGGTCCTGTTCTGATAATAGTCTCTGTGGAGTCATGAATGCAATGACCACGTCCGGTCTAGAAAACAGTGGTCCACACCATTCTGTACCATCCATAGGAATGGTGTGAGTTATGATTGTTCCTCATTCTCTGAGGATGACTAAGGGGCTCGAGGGTCTGTGGAAAGTGGATGTGTGTAAGGAAGACAAGCCTTTTTGGTGTAAAGGGTCAATTCATGGTGTGAGGGATGAAGCAAGAAACAGGGGGACAATACAAGATATTGAGTGCTGGATACTAGTGTCTAAGGGCAGGTGATTGTCTAAGAGTATTTGGCTTTCTGAGAAAGCATGTGAGGGTGTCAGAGATGGTTATATAGAGGCAGTAGGCATCTGATGCATAAGATATCTGGAAAGAGTTTGGAGGTAAAATGTGATTTGTTGGTCATCTGAGTCAAGTGCTAGTTCTCAGGAAGTACAGAAGTTTGAGTTCTGTAAGAGTGCGAATATAAATGATGTTTCAGCTTATTTATTTATTTCAGGCTTATAAATTTTAGGGAAAGCTTCATTATGGCAGAAGAATCTTGATCATTTCATCATATATGCACAGCAAAGAATGGAAGAGAGCAGCCAGAGATCAAGCCAGCTTAGAACATACCCTATGTGGAGGTAAAGGATACTATGCCAGTAGTACACTCCCCTAGTAGGGCTCTGCCTGCAGGGGACATAAATAGGAAGCTTAATTTTGATCATAATGAGACTCTGACTCAAAAATGTACACAGACATAAGGGTTAGATAGAAAGCAGGACCTTTTGGAAGCAGAATAACTCCATCTTTGGACTCTGTCTGCCATGTCATTGTGACCCTTTGTTTCCTAAGAGTAATCCAACCTCCCATCCCAATTATTACATGCTTGGAATAATCCAGATCATCCATTCTCTCTGTCTTTGTTATGAGGGCATTTAGTGCTATGATTTCCCCCCTAAGAACTGCTTTCATTGTGTCCCATAAGTTTTGGTATGATGTGTTCTCGTCATTGAATTCTAGAAATTTTGCAATTTAATTCTTTATTTCATCCACAACCCATTTATTGTTTTAAAAGTGTGTTGTTCAATTTCCAGGAGGTAGAGGGATTCCTGGTATACTTTTTGTTGTTGATTTCTAGCATTACAGCATTGTGATCTGATATAATGCAGGAAATTACATCAATTTTCTTGAAAATATGGAGGCAGGCTTTGTGGCCCAGTACATGATCTATTTTAGAGAAGGTTCCATGGGCTGCTGAGAAGAATGTGTAATCTGTAGATTTTGGGTGGAATGTTCTGTATATGTCTGTTAGGTCCAGTTGCTCTATGGTGTTGTTGAGCTCTCTTACTTCCCTATTAATTTTCTGTTTGGATGATCTATCCATTCTTGATAGT
>JAEOAD010001325.1:0-114265 GCA_036365145.1 Orientallactaga sibirica | reverse complement strand
AAATAAGCTCATTCGTTCTAGGAATCAGTTGCTTTCCTACAAAGAAGGTTGAGTGCAGCAAGTTCAAACTTTCCTTGTTAATGTAATCTGAAAAGATGCACAACTTAGTAGATTGGCTCATTTCTAAAGTAGTTTGTTTAGGAAAAACAAACATCTTCATTAATGAACACTGTACTATGTGAAATGAGCTAGTTCGATTCTAGGAATCACTTGCTTCTCTTCCTACGAAGAAGGTTGAGTGCAGCAAGTTCAAATCTCTCTTACTTTGTGTAATCTTAAAAAGATGCAATAATCCTAGTGATTGGCCTCATATTTATAAACTGGTTTCCTTAGAACAGAAACATCTTCAGTACCAACACTGTACTGTGTGAAATAAGTTCATTCGATTCTAGGAATCAGTTTAATTTCTAAAGAAGGTTGAGTGCAGCAAGTTCAAACTTTCCTACTTTCACTGTAATCTAACAAGATGTACAAGTTACTGGATTAAGCCTCATTTCTAAATTAGTTTCTTTAGAAAAACAAACATCTTCAGTACCGAACACTGTACTGTGTGAAATAAGTTAATTAAGCTTCTAGGAATCAGTTTAATTTCTACGAAAGAAGGTTGAGTGCAGCAAGTTCAAACTTTCCTTGTTAATGTAATTTCAAAAGATGGCCAATTTAGAAGATTCGCCTCATTTGTAAAGCACTTTGTTGAGAAAACAAACATCTTCATTGCGAACATTGTACTGTGTGAAATAAGTTAATTCGCTTCTAGGAATAAGTTTAATTTCTCTGAAGAAGGTTAGTACAGCAATTCAAACTTTCTATGTTAATGTAATCTAAAAAGATGGCCAACTTAGTAGATTCGCCTCATTTCTAACATTACTTTGTTGAAAAACAAACATCCTCATTGCGAACATTGTACTGTGTGAAATAAGCTCATTCGGATCTAGGAATCAGTTGCTTTCCTACAAAGAGGTTGAGTGCAGCAAGTAGAAACTTTCCTTGTTAATGTAATCTAAAAAGATGGCCAAGTTAGTAGATTCGACTCATTTGTAAAAGTTCTTTGTTGAGAAAACAAACATCTTCATTGCATTAACATTGTACTGTGTGAAATAAGCTCATTCGGTTCTAGGAATCCAGTTGCTTTCCCACAAAGAAGGTTGAGTGCAGTGTAGCAAGTTCAAACTTTCCTTGTTAATTTAATCTGAAAGATGCACAATGTAGATATATTGGCCTCATTTCTAAATTAGTTTTGTTTAGAAAACAAACATCTTCATTACCCGAACTGTACTCTGTGAAATAAGTTAATTAAGCCTACAGGAATCAGTTTAATTTCTGAAGAAGGTTGAGTGCAGCAAGTTCAAATTTTCCTTGTTAATGTAATCTAAAAGATGGCCAAGTTAGTAGATTCGCCTCATTTCTAAAAAGTACTTTGTTGAGAAAACAAACATCTTCATTGCGACATTGTACTGTGTGAAATAATCTCATTCGGTTCTAGGAATCAGTTGCTTTCCTACAAAGAAGGTTGAGTGCAGCAAGTTCAAACTTTCCTTGTTAATGTAATCTGAATAGATGCAGAACTTAGTACATTGGCCTCATTTTCTAAAGTAGTTTGTTTAGAAAACAAACATCTTCATTACCGAACACTGTACTATGTGAAATGAGCTAATTCGGTTCTTGGAATCACTTGCTTTCCTAAAAAGAAGTTTGAGTGCAGCAAGTTCAAACTTTCATACTTTGTGTAATCTAACAAGATGTACAAGTTAGTAGATTCGCCTCATTTCTAAAGTAGTTTCTTCCAGAAAAAAACATTCTTCAGTACGAACACTGTACTGTGTGAAATAAAACTAATTAAGCTCTTCAGTTTAATTTCTGCGAAGAAGGTTGAGTGCAGCAAGTTCAAACTTTCCTTGTTAATGTAATCTCAAAAGATGGCCAAGTTAGTAGATTCGCCTCATTTGTAAAGTAGTTTGTTGAGAAAACAAACATCTTCATTGCCGAACATTGTACTGTGTGAAATAAGCCTCATTAAGTTCTAGGAATCACTTGCTTTCCTACAAAGAAGGTTGAGTGCAGCAAGTTCAAACTTTCCTAGTTTGTGTAATCTAAAAAGATGGCCAAGTAGTTAGTAGATTCACTCATTTCTAAAATTAGTTTCTTTGAAAACAAACATCTTCATTGCAGAACATTGTACTGTGTGAAATAAGCTAATTTGTTCTAGGAATCACTTGCTTCCTACAAAGAAGGTTGCAGCAAGTTCAAACTTTCCTACAAATGTAATCTAACAAGATGTAAAAGTTAGTAGATTCACCTCATTTCTAAAAGTAGTTTGTTTAGAAAACAAACATCTTCATTACTTAACATTGTACTGTGTGAAATAAGCTAATTCGGTTCTAGGAATCAGTTGCTTTCCTACAAAGAAGGTTGAGTGCAGCAAGTTCAAACTTTCCTTGTTAATGTAATCTAACAAGATGTACAAGTTAGTAGATTCGCCTCATTTCTAAAGTAGTTTGTTTGAGAAAACAAACATCTTCATTACCGAACATTGTACTGTGTGAAATAAGCTAATTAGGTTCTAGGAATCACTTGCTTTCCTACAAAGAAGGTTGAGTGCAGCAAGTTCAAACTTTCCTAGTTTGTGTAATCTAACAAGATGTACAAGTTAGTAGATTCGCCTCATTTGTAAAGTAGTTTGTTGAGAAAACAAACATCTTCATTGCGAACATTGTACTGTGTGAAATAAGCTCATTCGGTTCTAGGAATCACAAATTCCTACAAAGAAGGTTGAGTGCAGCAAGTTCAAACTTTCCTTGTTAATGTAATCTAAAAAGATGTACAGTTAGTTAGATTTTGTTCATTTGTAAAGTAGTTTGTTGAGAAAACAAACATCTTCATTGCCGAACATTGTACTGTGTGAAATAAGCTCATTCGGTTCTAGGGAATCAGTTGCTTTCCTACAAAGAAGGTTGAGTGCAGCAAGTTCAAACTTTCCTTGTTAATGTAATCTAAAAAGATGCACAAGTTAGTAGATTCGCCTCATTTGTAAAGTAGTTTGTTTGAGAAAACAAACATCTTCATTGCAACATTGTACTGTGTGAAATAAGCTCATTCGGTTCTAGGAATCAGTTGCTTTCCTACAAAAGAAGGTTGAGTGCAGCAAGTTCAAACTTTCCTAGTTAATGTAATCTGAAAAGATGCACAACTTAGTAGATTGGCCTCATTTCTAAAGTAGTTTTAGAAAACAAACATCTTCATTGTCGAACACTGTACTATGTGAAATAAGCTAATTCGATTCTAGGAATCACTTGCTTTCCTAAAGAAGGTTGAGTGCAGCAAGTTCAAACTTTCCTACTTTGTAATCTAACAAGATGTACAAGTTAGTGGATTCGCCTCATTTCTAAAGTAGTTTCTTTAGAAAACAAACATCTTCAGTACAACACTGTACTGTGTGAAATAAGTTAATTCGCTTCTAGAATCAGTTTAATTTCTACGAAGAAGGTTGAGTGCAGCAAGTTCAAACTTTCCTTGTTTGTGTAATCTCAAAGATGGCCAAGTTAGAAGATTCTCCTCATTTGTAAAGTAGTTTGTTGAGAAAACAAACATCTTCATTGCCGAACATTGTACTGTGTGAAATAAGCTCATTCGTTTCTAGGAATCAGTTGCTTTCTACAAAAGAAGGTTGAGTGCAGCAAGTTCAAACTTTCCTTGTTAATGTAATCTAAAAAGATGGCCAACTTAGTAGATTCGACTCATTTGTAAAGTAGTTTGTTGAGAAAACAAACATCTTCATTGCCGAACTTTGTACTGTGTGAAATAAGCTCATTCGGTTCTAGGAATCAGTTGCTTTCCTACAAAGAAGGTTGAGTGCAGCAAATTCAAACTTTCCTTGTTAATGTAATCTGAAAAGATGCACAACGTAGGAGATTGGCCTCATTTCTAAAGTAGTTTCTTTAGAAAAGCAACATCTTCAGTACCGAACACTGTACTGTGTGAAATAAGCTCATTCGGTTCTAGGAATCAGTTGCTTTCCTACAAAGAAGGTTGAGTTCAGCAAGTTCAAACTTTCCTTGTTAATGTAATCTGAAAAGATGCACAACTTAGAAGATAGGCCTCATTTCTAAAGTAGTTTGTTTAGAAAACAAATATCTTCATTACCGAACACTGTACTATGTGAAATGAGCTAGTTCGATTCTAGGAATCACTTGCATTCCTTTGAAGAAGGTTGAGTGCAGCAAGTTCAAACTTTCCTACTTTGTGTAATCTAACAAGATGTACAAGTTAGTGGATTCGCCTAATTTCTAAAGTAGTTTCTTTAGTAAAGAAACATCTTCAGTACCGAACACTGTACTGTGTCAAATAAGTTAATTCGCTTGTAGGAATCAGTTTAATTTCTACGAAGAAGGTTGAGTGAGCAAGTTAAAACTTTCCTTGTTAATGTAATCTCAGAAGATGGCCAAGTTAGAAGATTCGCCTCATTTGTAAAGTACTTTGTTGAGAAAACAAACATCTTCATTGCCGAACATTGTACTGTGTGAAATAAGCTCATTCGGATATAGGAATCAGTTGCCTTCCTAAAAAGAAGGTTGAGTGCAACAAGTTCAAACTTTCCTTTTTAATGTAATCTAAAAAGATCGCCAAGTTAGTAGATTCGACTCATTTTTAAAGTAGTTTGTTGAGAAAACAAACATCTTCATTGCCGAACATTGTACTGTGTGAAATAAGCTCATTCGGTTCTAGGAATCAGTTGCTTTCCTACAAGGAAGGTTGAGTGTAGCAAGTTCAAACTTTCCTTGTTAATGTAATCTGAAAGATGCACAACGTAGTAGATTGGCCTCATTTCTAAAGTAGTTTCTTTAGAAAACAAACATCTTCATTACCGAACACTGTACTGTGTGAAATAAGTTAATTCGCTTCTAGAAATCAGTTTAATTTCTACAAAGAAGGCTGAGTGCAGCAAGTTCAAACTTTCCTTGTTAATGTAATCTAAAAATATGGCCAAGTTAGAAGATTCGCCTCATTTGTAAAGTACTTTGTTGAGAAAACAAACATCTTCATTGCCGAACATTGTACTGTGTGAAATAAGCTCATTCGGTTCTAGGAATCAGTTGCTTTCCTACAAAGAAGGTTGAGTGCAGCAAGTTCAAACTTTCCTTGTTAATGTAATCTGAAAAGATGCACAACTTAGTAGATTGGCCTCATTTCTAAAGTAGTTTGTTTAGAAAACAAACATCTTCATTACCGAACACTGTACTATGTGAAATGAGCTAGTTCGATTCTAGGAATCACTTGCTTTCCTACGAAGAATGTTGAGTGCAGCAAGTTCAAACTTTCCTACTTTGTGTAATCTAACAAGATGTACAAGTTAGTGGATTCACCTCATTTCTAAAGTAGTTTCTTTAGAAAACAAACATCTTCAGTACCGAACACTGTACTGTGTGAAATAAGTTAATTCGCTTCTAGGAATCAGTTTGATTTCTACGAAGAAGGTTGAGTGCAGCAAGTTCAAACTTTCCTTGTTAATGTAATCTCAAAAGATGGCCAAGATAGAAGATTCGCCTCATTTGTAAAGTACTTTGTTGAGAAAACAAACATCTTCATTGCCGAACATTGTACTGTGTGAAATAAGCTCATTCGGATCTAGGAATCAGTTGCTTTCCTACAAAGAAGGTTGAGTGTAGCAAGTTCAAACTTTCCTTGTTAATGTAATCTAAAAAGATGGACAAGTTAGTAGATTCGACTCATTTGTAAAGTAGTTTGTTGAGAAAACAAACATCTTCATTGCCGAACATTGTACTGTGTGAAATAAGCTCATTCGGATCTAGGAATCAGTTGCTTTCCTACAAAGAAGGTTGAGTGCAGCAAGTTCAAACTTTCCTTGTAAATGTAATCTAAAAAGATGGCCAAGTTAGTAGATTCGACTCATTGGTAAAGTAGTTTGTTAAGAAAACAAACGTCTTCATTGCTGAACATTGTACTGTGTGAAATAAGCTCATTCGGTTCTAGGAATCAGTTGCTTTCCTACAAAGAAGGTTGAGTGTAGCAAGTTCAAACTTTCCTTTTTAATGTAATCTGAAAGATGCACAAAGTAGTACATTGGCCTCATTTCTAAAGTAGTTTCTTTAGAAAACAAACATCTTCATTACCGAACACTGTACTGTGTGAAATAAGTTAATTCGCTTCTAGAAATCAGTTTAATTTCTACAAAGAAGGCTGAGTGCAGCAAGTTCAAACTTTCCTTGTTAATGTAAACTCAAAAGATGGCCAAGTTAGTAGATTCGCCTCATTTGTAAATTAGGTTTAGAAAACAAACATCTTCATTGCCGAACATTGTACTGTGTGAAATAAGCTCATTCGGTTCTAGGAATCAGTTGCTTTCCTACAAAGAAGGTTGAGTGCAGCAAGTTCAAACTTTCCTTGTTTGTGTAATCTGAAAAGATGCACAAGTTAGTAGATTGGCCTCATTTCTAAAGTAGTTTGTTTAGAAAACAAACATCTTCATTACTGAACACTGTACAATGTGAAATGAGCTAGTTCGATTCTCGGAATCACTTGCTTTCCTACGAAGAAGGTTGAGTGCAGCAAGTTCAAACTTTCCTACTTTGTGTAATCTAACAAGATGTACAAGTTAGTGGATTCACCTCATTTCTAAAGTAGTTTCTTTAGAAAACAAACATCTTCATTGCCGAACACTGTACTGTGTGAAATAAGTTAATTCGCTTCTAGGAATCAGTTTAATTTCTACGAAGAAGGTTGAGTGCAGCAAGTTCAAACTTTCCTTGTTAATGTAATCTCAAAAGATGGCCAAGTTAGAAGATTCTCCTCATTTGTAAAGTACTTTGTTGAGAAAACAAACATCTTCATTGCCGAACATTGTACTCTGTGAAATAAGCTCATTCGGATCTAGGAATCAGTTGCTTTCCTACAAAGAAGGTTGAGTGCAGCAAGTTCAAACTTTCCTTGTTAATGTAATCTAAAAAGATGGCCAAGTTAGTAGATTCGACTCATTTGTAAAGTAGTTTGTTGAGAAAACAAACATCTTCATTGCCGAACATTGTACTGTGTGAAATAAGCTCATTCGGTTCTAGGAATCAGTTGCTTTCCTACAAAGAAGGTTGAGTGCAGCAAGTTCAAACTTTCCTTGTTAATGTAATCTGAAAAAGATGTACAACGTAGTAGATTGGCCTCATTTCTAAAGTAGTTTCTTTAGAAAACAAACATCTTCAGTACCGAACACTGTACTGTGTGAAATAAGCTCATTCGGTTCTAGGAATCAGTTGCTTTCCTACAAAGAAGGTTGAGTTCAGCAAGTTCAAACTTTCCTTGTTAATGTAATCTGAAAAGATGCACAACTTAGAAGATTCACCTCATTTCTAAAGTAGTTTGTTTAGAAAACAAACATCTTCATTACAACACTTGTACTGTGAAATAAGCTAATTCGATTCTAGGAATCACTTGCATTCCTACAAAGAAGGTTGAGTGCAGCAAGTTCAAACTTTCCTACTTTGTGTAATCTAACAAGATGTACAAGTTAGTGGATTCGCCTAATTTCTAAAGTAGTTTCTTTAGAAAAGAAACATCTTCAGTACCGAACACTGTACTGTGTGAAATAAGTTAATTCGCTTCTAGGAATCAGTTTAATTTCTACAAAGAAGGTTGAGTGCAGCAAGTTAAAACTTTCCTTGTTAATGTAATCTAACAAGATGGCCAAGTTAGAAGATTCGCCTCATTTGTAAAGTAGTTTGTTGAGAAAACAAACATCTTCATTGCCAACATTGTACTGTGTGAAATAAGCTCATTCGGATCTAGGAATCAGTTGCCTTCCTAAAAAGAAGGTTGAGTGCAACAAGTTCAAACTTTCCTTTTAATGTAATCTAAAAAGATGTACAAGTTAGTAGATTCGACTCATTTTTAAAGTAGTTTGTTGAGAAAACAAACATCTTCATTGCCGAACATTGTACTGTGTGAAATAAGCTCATTCGGTTCTAGGAATCAGTTGCTTTCCTACAAAGAAGGTTGAGTGCAGCAAGTTCAAACTTTCCTTGTTAATGTAATCTGAAAAGATGCACAACGTAGTAGATTGGCCTCATTTCTAAAGTAGTTTCTTGAGAAAACAAACATCTTCATTACCGAACACTGTACTGTGTGAAATAAGCTAATTCGGTTCTAGAAATCACTTTAATTCCTACAAAGAAGGTTGAGTGCAGCAAGTTCAAACTTTCCTTGTTAATGTAATCTAAAAAGATGTACAAGTTAGTAGATTCGCCTCATTTGTAAAGTAGTTTGTTGAGAAAACAAACATCTTCATTGCCGAACATTGTACTGTGTGAAATAAGCTCATTCGGTTCTAGGAATCAGTTGCTTTCCTACAAAGAAGGTTGAGTGCAGCAAGTTCAAACTTTCCTTGTTAATGTAATCTGAAAAGATGCACAACTTAGTAGATTGGCCTCATTTATAAAGTAGTTTGTTTAGAAAACAAACATCTTCATTACCGAACACTGTACTATGTGAAATGAGCTAGTTCGATTCTAGGAATCACTTGCTTTCCTACGAAGAATGTTGAGTGCAGCAAGTTCAAACTTTCCTACTTTGTGTAATCTAACAAGATGTACAAGTTAGTGGATTCACCTCATTTCTAAAGTAGTTTCTTTAGAAAACAAACATCTTCAGTACCGAACACTGTACTGTGTGAAATAAGTTAATTCGCTTCTAGGAATCAGTTTGATTTCTACGAAGAAGGTTGAGTGCAGCAAGTTCAAACTTTCCTTGTTAATGTAATCTCAAAAGATGGCCAAGATAGAAGATTCGCCTCATTTGTAATGTACTTTGATGAGAAAACAAACATCTTCATTGCCGAACATTGTACTGTGTGAAATAAGCTCATTCGGATCTAGGAATCAGTTGCTTTCCTACAAAGAAGGTTGAGTGTAGCAAGTTCAAACTTTCCTTGTTAATGTAATCTAAAAAGATGGACAAGTTAGTAGATTCGACTCATTTGTAAAGTAGTTTGTTGAGAAAACAAACATCTTCATTGCCGAACATTGTACTGTGTGAAATAAGCTCATTCGGATCTAGGAATCAGTTGCTTTCCTACAAAGAAGGTTGAGTGCAGCAAGTTCAAACTTTCCTTGTTTGTGTAATCTAAAAATGATGCCAAGTTAGTAGATTCGCTCATTTCTAAAGTAGTTTGTTAAGAAAACAAACATCTTCATTGCTGAACATTGTACTGTGTGAAATAAGCTCATTCGGTTCTAGGAATCAGTTGCTTTCCTACAAAGAAGGTTGAGTGCAGCAAGTTCAAACTTTCCTTTTAATGTAATCTGAAAAGATGCACAAAGTAGTAGATTGGCCTCATTTCTAAAGTAGTTTCTTTAGAAAACAAACATCTTCATTACCAACACTGTACTGTGTGAAATAAGTTAATTCGCTTCTAGAAATCAGTTTAATTTCTACAAAGAAGGCTGAGTGCAGCAAGTTCAAACTTTCCTTGTTAATGTAATCTAAAAAGATGGCCAAGTTAGAAGATTCGCCTCATTTGTAAAGTAGTTTGTTGAGAAAACAAACATCTTCATTACTAACATTGTACTGTGTGAAATAAGCTAGTTTGATTCTAGGAATCACTTGCTTTCCTACGAAGAAGGTTGAGTGCAGCAAGTTCAAACTTTCCTTGTTAATGTAATCTGAAAAGATGCACAACGTAGTAGATTGGACACATTTCTAAAGTAGTTTCTTTAGAAAACAAACATCTTCATTACCAACACTTGTACTGTGTGAAATAAGTTAATTCGTTCTAGGAATCAGGTTTAATTTCCTACAAAGAAGGTTGAGTGCAGCAAGTTAAAACTTTCCTTGTTAATGTAATCTGAAAAGATGGCCAAGTTAGAAGATTCGCTTCATTTGTAAAGTACTTTGTTGAGAAAACAAACATCTTCATTGCCGAACATTGTACTGTGTGAAATAAGCTCATTCGGTTCTAGGAATCAGTTGTTTTCCTACAAAGAATGTTGAGTACAACAAGTTCAAACTTTCCTTGTTAATGTAATCTAAAAAGTTGGCGAAGTTAGTAGATTCGCCTCATTTCTAACGTAGTTTGTTGAGAAAACAAACATCTTCATTGCCGAACATTGTACTGTGTGAAATAAGCTCATTCGGTTCTAGGAATCAGTTGCTTTCCTACAAAGAAGGTTGAGTGTAGCAAGTTCAAACTTTCCTTGTTAATGTAAATTGAAAAGATGCACAACGTAGTACATTGGCCTCATTTCTAAAGTAGTTTGTTTAGAAAACAAACATCTTCGTTACCGAACACTGTACTATGTGAAATGAGCTAGTTCGATTCTAGGAATCACTTGCTTTCCTACGAAGAAGGTTGAGTGCAGCAAGTTCAAACTTTCCTACTTTGTGTAATCTAACAAGATGTACAAGTTAGTGGATTCGCCTCATTTCTAAAGTAGTTTCTTTAGAAAACAAACATCTTCAGTACCGAACACTGTACTGTGTGAAATAAGCTCATTCGGATCTAGGAATCAGTTGCTTTCCTACAAAGAAGGTTGAGTGCAGCAAGTTCAAACTTTCCTTGTTAATGTAATCTAAAAAGATGGACAAGTTAGTAGATTCGATTCATTTGTAAAGTAGTTTGTTGAGAAAACAAACATCTTCATTGCCGAACATTGTACTGTGTGAAATAAGCTCATTCGGATCTAGGAATCAGTTGCTTTCCTACAAAGAAGGTTGAGTGCAGCAAGTAGAAACTTTCCTTGTTAATGTAATCTAAAAAGATGGCCAAGTTAGTAGATTCGACACATTTGTAAAGTACTTTGTTGAGAAAACAAACATCTTCATTGCCGTACATTGTACTGTGTGAAATAAGCTCATTTGGTTCTAGGAATCAGTTGCTTTCCCACAAAGAAGGTTGAGTGCAGCAAGTTCAAACTTTCCTTGTAAATGTAATCTAAAAAGATGGCCAAGTTAGTAGATTCGACTCATTGGTAAAGTAGTTTCTTTAGAAAACAAACATCTTCATTACCGAACACTGTACTGTGTGAAATAAGTTAATTCGCTTCTAGAAATCAGTTTAATTTCTACAAAGAAGGCTGAGTGCAGCAAGTTCAAACTTTCCTTGTTAATGTAATCTAAAAAGATGGCCAAGTTAGAAGATTTGCCTCATTTGTAAAGTACTTTGTTGAGAAAACAAACATCTTCATTACCGAACACTGTACTATGTGAAATGAGCTAGTTTGATTCTAGGAATCACTTGCTTTCCTACGAAGAAGGTTGAGTGCAGCAAGATCAAACTTTCCTTGTTAATGTAATCTAAAAAGATGGCGAAGTTAGTAGATTCGCCTCATTTCTAACGTAGTTTGTTGAGAAAACAAACATCTTCATTGCCGAACATTGTACTGTGTGAAATAAGCTCATTCGGTTCTAGGAATCAGTTGCTTTCCTACAAAGAAGGTTGAGTGCAGCAAGTTCAAACTTTCCTTGTTAATGTAATCTGAAAAGATGCACAACGTAGTAGATTGGCCTCATTTCTAAAGTAGTTTCTTTAGAAAAGAAACATCTTCAGTACAGAAACATTGTACTGTGTGAAATAAGTTAATTCGGTTCTAGAAATCAGTTTAATTTCCTACAAAGAAGGTTGAGTACAGCAAGTTCAAACTTTCCTTCTTAATGTAATCTAAAAGATGCACAATTAGTAGATTGGCCTCATTTCTAAAGTAGTTTCTTTAGAAAAGAAACATCTTCATTGCCGAACACTGTACTGTGTGAAATAAGCTCATTCGGTTCTAGGAATCAGTTGCTTTCCTACAAAGAAGGTTGAGTGCAGCAAGTTCAAACTTTCCTTGTTAATGTAATCTAAAAAGATGGCCAAGTTAGAAGATTCGCCTCATTTGTAAAGTACTTTGTTGAGAAAACAAACATCTTAATTGCCGAACATTGTACTGTGTGAAATAAGCTCATTCGGTTCTAGGAATCAGTTGCTTTCCTACAAAGAAGGTTGAGTGCAGCAAGTTCAAACTTTCCTTGTTAATGTAATCTGAAAAGATGCACAACGTAGTAGATTGGCCTCATTTCTAAAGTAGTTTCTTTAGAAAACAAACATCTTCAGTACCAACACTTGTACTGTGTGAAATAAGTTAATTCGCTTCTAGGAATCAGTTTAATTTCTACAAAGAAGGTTGAGTGCAGCAAGTTCAAACTTTCCTTGTTAACGTAATCTGAAAAGATGTACAACGTAGTAGATTGGCCTCATTTCTAAAGCAGTTTCTTTAGAAAACAAACATCTTCAGTACCGAACACTGTACTGTGTGAAATAAGTTAATTCGCTTCTAGGAATCAGTTTAATTTCTACGAAGAAGGTTGAGTACAGCAAGTTCAAACTTTCCTTGTTAATGTAATCTAAAAAGATGGCCAAGTTAGAAGATTCGCCTCATTTGTAAAGTACTTTGTTGAGAAAACAAACATCTTCATTGCCGAACATTGTACTGTGTGAAATAAGCTCATTCGGTTCTAGGAATCAGTTGCTTTCCTACAAAGAAGGTTGAGTGCAGCAAGTTCAAACTTTCCTTGTTAATGTAATCTGAAAAGATGCACAACTTAGTAGATTGGCCTCATTTCTAAAGTAGTTTGTTTAGAAAAAAAAAACATCTTCATTACCGAACACTGTACTGTGTGAAATGAGCTAGTTCGATTCTAGGAATCACTTGCTTTCCTACAAAGAAGGTTGAGTGCAGCAAGTTCAAACTTTCCTACTTTGTGTAATCTAACAAGATGTACAAGTTAGTGGATTCACATCATTTCTAAAATAGTTTCTTGAGAAAACAAACATCTTCAGTACCGAACACTGTACTGTGTGAAATAAGTTAATTCGCTTCTAGGAATCAGTTAATTTCCTACAAAGAAGGTTGAGTGCAGCAAGTTCAAACTTTCCTTGTTAATGTAATCTAAAAGATGGCCAAGTTAGTAGATTCGCCTCATTTGTAAAGTAGTTTGTTGAGAAAACAAACATCTTCATTGTCGAACATTGTACTGTGTGAAATAAGCTCATTAGGATCTAGGAATCAGATGCTTTCCTACAAAGAAGGTTGAGTGCAGCAAGTTCAAACTTTCCTTGTTAATGTAATCTGAAAAAGATGCACAACGTTAGTAGATTGGCCTCATTTCTAAAGTAGTTTCTTTAGAAAACAAACATCTTCATTACCGAACACTGTACTGTGTGAAATAAGTTAATTCGGTTCTAGGAATCACTTTAATTTCTAGGAAAGAAGGTTGAGTGCAGCAAGTTCAAACTTTCCTTTCTTGTGTAATCTAAAAAGATGGCCAAGTTAGTAGATTCACCTCATTTCTAAAGTAGTTTGTTGAGAAAACAAACATCTTCATTGCCGAACATTGTACTGTGTGAAATAAGCTCATTCGGTTCTAGGAATCACTTGTTTTCCTACAAAGAAGGTTGAGTGCAGCAAGTTCAAACTTTCCTTGTTAATGTAATCTAAAAAGATGTACAAGTTAGTAGATTCGCCTCATTTGTAAAGTAGTTTGTTGAGAAAACAAACATCTTCATTGCCAACATTGTACTGTGTGAAATAAGCTCATTCGGTTCTAGGAATCAGTTGCTTTCCTACAAAGAAGGTTGAGTGCAGCAAGTTCAAACTTTCCTGTTAATGTAATCTAAAAAGATGCACAACGTAGTAGATTGGCCTCATTTCTAAAGTAGTTTCTTTAGAAAACAAACATCTTCATTGCCGAACACTGTACTGTGTGAAATAAGCTAATTCGGTTCTAGGAATCACTTAATTTCTACAAAGAAGGTTGAGTGCAGCAAGTTCAAACTTTCCTTGTTAATGTAATCTAAAAGATGTACAAGTTAGTAGATCGCCTCATTTCTAAAGTAGTTTGTTGAGAAAACAAACATCTTCATTGTTGAACATTGTACTGTGTGAAATAAGCTCATTCGGTTCTAGGAATCAGTTGCTTTCCTACAAAGAAGGTTGAGTGCAGCAAGTTCAAACTTTCCTTGTTAATGTAATCTAAAAAGATGTACAACGTTAGTAGATTCACCCTCATTTCTAAAGTAGTTTGTTTAGAAAACAAACATCTTCATTGCCGAACATTGTACTATGTGAAATAAGCTATTTCGATTCTAGGAATCACTTGCTTTCCTACAAAGAAGGTTGAGTGCAGCAAGTTCAAACTTTCCTAGTTTGTGTAATCTAACAAGATGTACAAGTTAGTGGATTCGCCTCATTTCTAAAGTAGTTTGTTTAGAAAACAAACATCTTCATTGCCGAACACTGTACTGTGTGAAATAAGCTAATTCACTTCTAGGAATCAGTTTAATTTCTACAAAGAATGTTGAGTGCAGCAAGTTCAAACTTTCCTTGTTAATGTAATCTAAAAAGATGGCCAAGTTAGTAGATTCGCCTCATTTGTAAAGTAGTTTCTTGAGAAAACAAACATCTTCATTGCTGAACATTGTACTGTGTGAAATAAGCTCATTCGGTTCTAGGAATCAGTTGCTTTCCTACAAAGAAGGTTGAGTGCAGCAAGTTCAAACTTTCCTTGTTAATGTAATCTAAAAAGATGTACAAGTTAGTAGATTCGCCTCATTTGTAAAGTAGTTTGTTGAGAAAACAAACATCTTCATTGCCGAACATTGTACTGTGTGAAATAAGCTCATTCGGTTCTAGGAATCAGTTGCTTTCCTACAAAGAAGGTTGAGTGCAGCAAGTTCAAACATTCCTTTTAATGTAATCTAAAAAGATGCACAACTTAGTAGATTGGCCTCATTTCTAAAGTAGTTTGTGAGAAAACAAACATCTTCATTACCGAACACTGTACTGTGTGAAATAAGCTAGTTCGATTCTTGGAATCACTTGCTTTCCTACAAAGAAGGTTGAGTGCAGCAAGTTCAAACTTTCCTAGTTTGTGTAATCTAACAAGATCTACAAGTTAGTAGATTCGCCTCATTTCTAAAGTAGTTTCTTGAGAAAAGAAACATCTTCAGTGCCAACACTGTACTGTGTGAAATAAGCTATTCGCTTCTAGGAATCAGTTGCTTTTTCTACAAAGAAGGTTGAGTGCAGCAAGTTCAAACTTTCCTTGTTAATGTAATCTAAAAAGATGGCCAAGTTAGAAGATTCGCATCATTTGTAAAGTAGTTTGTTGAGAAAACAAACATCTTCATTGCCGAACATTGTACTGTGTGAAATAAGCTCATTCGGTTCTAGGAATCAGTTGCTTTCCTACAAAGAAGGTTGAGTGTAGCAAGTTCAAACTTTCCTTGTTAATGTAATCTGAAAAGATGCACAACGTAGTAGATTGCCCTCATTTCTAAAGTAGTTTCTTTAGAAAACAAACATCTTCATTACCAACACTGTACTGTGTGAAATAAGCTAATTCGATTCTAGGAATCACTTTAATTTCCTACAAAGAAGGTTGAGTGCAGCAAGTTCAAACTTTCCTTGTTAATGTAATCTAAAAAGATGCACAACGTAGTAGATTGGCCTCATTTCTAAAGTAGTTTCTTTAGAAAAGAAACATCTTCAGTACCAAACAACACTGTACTGTGTGAAATAAGTTAATTCGCTTCTAGGAATCAGTTTAATTTCTACAAAGAAGGTTGAGTGCAGCAAGTTCAAACTTTCCTTGTTAATGTAATCTAAAAAGATGGCCAAGTTAGAAGATTCACCTCATTTGTAAAGTACTTTGTTGAGAAAACAAACATCTTCATTGCCAACATTGTACTGTGAGAAATAAGCTCATTCGGTTCTAGGAATCAGTTGCTTTCCTACAAAGAAGGTTGAGTGCAGCAAGTTCAAACTTTCCTTGTTAATGTAATCTGAAAAGATGCACAACGTAGTAGATTGGCCTCATTTCTAAAGTAGTTTGTTTAGAAAACAAACATCTTCATTACAGAACACTGTACTGTGTGAAATGAGCTAGTTCGATTCTAGGAATCACTTGCTTTCCTACGAAGAAGGTTGAGTGCAGCAAGTTCAAACTTTCCTACTTTGTGTAATCTAACAAGATGTACAAGTTAGTGGATTCACCTCATTTCTAAAATAGTTTCTTTAGAAAAGAAACATCTTCAGTACCGAACACTGTACTGTGTGAAATAAGCTAATTCGCTTCTAGGAATCAGTTTAATTTCTACAAAGAAGGTTGAGTGCAGCAAGTTCAAACTTTTCTAGTTAATGTAATCTCAAAAGATGGCCAAGTTAGAAGATTCGCCTCATTTGTAAAGTAGTTTGTTGAGAAAACAAACATCTTCATTGCCAAAACATTGTACTGTGTGAAATAAGCTCATTCGGTTCTAGGAATCAGTTGCTTTCCTACAAAGAAGGTTGAGTGCAGCAAGTTCAAACTTTCCTTGTTAATGTAATCTGAAAAAGATGCACAACTTAGTAGATTGGGCTCATTTCTAAAGTAGTTTGTTTAGAAAAACAAACATCTTCATTACCGAACATTGTACTGTGTGAAATAAGCTATTTCGATTCTAGGAATCACTTGCTTTCCTACAAAGAAGGTTGAGTGCAGCAAGTTCAAACTTTCCTAGTTTGTGTAATCTAACAAGATGTACAAGTTAGTAGATTCGCCTCATTTCTAAAGTAGTTTCTTTAGAAAACAAACATCTTCAGTACCCAACACTGTACTGTGTGAAATAAGTTAATTCGTTCTAGGAATCAGTTTAATTTCCTACAAAAGAAGGTTGAGTGCAGCAAGTTCAAACTTTCCTTGTTAATGTAATCTCAAAAGATGGCCAAGTTAGTAGATTCGCCTCATTTGTAAAGTAGTTTGTTGAGAAAACAAACATCTTCATTGCCGAACATTGTACTGTGTGAAATAAGCTCATTCGGTCTAGGAATCAGTTTGCTTTCCTACAAAGAAGGTTGAGTGCAGCAAGTTCAAACTTTCCTTGTTAATGTAATCTAAAAAGATGCCAAGTTAGTAGATTCGACTCATTTGTAAAGTAGTTTGTTGAGAAAACAAACATCTTCATTGCCGAACATTGTACTGTGTGAAATAAGCTCATTCGTTTCTAGGAATCAGTTGCTTTCCTACAAAGAAGGTTGAGTGCAGCAAGTTCAAACTTTCCTTGTTAATGTAATCTGCAAAGATGCACAACGTAGTAGATTGGCCTCATTTCTAAAGTAGTTTCTTTAGAAAACAAACATCTTCATTGCCAACACTGTACTGTGAAATAAGTTAATTCGGTTCTAGGAATCAGATGCTTTTCCTACAAAGAAGGTTGAGTGCAGCAAGTTCAAACTTTCCTTGTTAATGTAATCTGACAAGATGTACAAAGTAGTAGATTGGCCTCATTTCTAAAGTAGTTTCTTTAGAAAACAAACATCTTCATTGCCAACACTGTACTGTGTGAAATAAGTTAATTCGCTTCTAGGAATCAGTTTAATTTCTACAAAGAAGGTTGAGTACAGCAAGTTTAAACTTTCCTTGTTAATGTAATCTAAAAAGATGGCCAAGTTAGAAGATTCGCCTCATTTGTAAAGTACTTGTTGAGAAAACAAACATCTTCATTGCCAAACATTGTACTGTGTGAAATAAGCTCATTCGGTTCTAGGAATCAGTTGCTTTCCTACAAAGAAGGTTGAGTGCAGCAAGTTCAAACTTTCCTTGTTAATGTAATCTGAAAAAGATGCACAACGTAGTAGATTGGCCTCATTTCTAAAGTAGTTTGTTTAGAAAACAAACATCTTCATTACAGAACACTGTACTATGTGAAATGAGCTAGTTCGATTCTAGGAATCACTTGCTTTCCTACAAAGAAGGTTGAGTGCAGCAAGTTCAAACTTTCCTAGTTTGTGTAATCTAACAAGATGTACAAGTTAGTAGATTCGCCTCATTTCTAAAGTAGTTTCTTTAGAAAACAAACATCTTCAGTACCTAACACTGTACTGTGTGAAATAAGCTAATTCGTTTCTAGGAATCACTTTAATTTCCTACAAAGAAGGTTGAGTGCAGCAAGTTCAAACTTTCCTTATTAATGTAATCTCAAAAGATGGCAAAGTTAGAAGATTCGCCTCATTTGTAAAGTAGTTTCTTGAGAAAAACAAACATCTTCATTGCCAACATTGTACTGTGTGAAATAAGCTCATTCGAATCTAGGAATCAGTTTGCTTTCCTACAAAGAAGGTTGAGTGCAGCAAGTTCAAACTTTCCTTGTTAATGTAATCTAAAAAGATGCACAAGTTAGTAGATTCGCCTCTCATTTCTAAAGTAGTTTGTTGAGAAAACAAACATCTTCATTGCCGAACATTGTACTGTGTGAAATAAGCTAATTCGGTTCTAGGAATCACTTGCTTTCCTACAAAGAAGGTTGAGTGCAGCAAGTTCAAACTTTCCTTGTTAATGTAATCTAAAAAGATGTACAACTTAGTAGATTGGCCTCATTTCTAAAGTAGTTTGTTTAGAAAACAAACATCTTCATTACCGAACATTGTACTGTGTGAAATAAGCTAATTCGATTCTAGGAATCACTTGCTTTTTTCTACAAAGAAGGTTGAGTGCAGCAAGTTCAAACTTTCCTAGTTAATGTAATCTAACAAGATGTACAAAGTTAGTAGATTCGCCTCATTTCTAAAGTAGTTTCTTTAGAAAACAAACATCTTCATTGCCAAACATTGTACTGTGTGAAATAAGCTAATTCGCTTCTAGGAATCAGTTGCTTTCCTACAAAGAAGGTTGAGTGCAGCAAGTTCAAACTTTCCTAGTTTGTGTAATCTAAAAAGATGGCAAGTTAGTAGATTCACCTCATTTGTAAAGTAGTTTGTTGAGAAAACAAACATCTTCATTGCCTAACATTGTACTGTGTGAAATAAGCTAATTCGGTTCTAGGAATCAGTTGCTTTCCTACAAAGAAGGTTGAGTGCAGCAAGTTCAAACTTTCCTTGTTAATGTAATCTAAAAAGATGTACAAGTTAGTAGATTCGCCTCATTTCTAAAGTAGTTTGTTGAGAAAACAAACATCTTCATTGCCAACATTGTACTGTGTGAAATAAGCTAATTCGGTTCTAGGAATCACTTGCTTTCCTACAAAGAAGGTTGAGTGCAGCAAGTTCAAACTTTCCTAGTTTGTGTAATCTAAAAAGATGTACAACGTAGTAGATTGACCTCATTTCTAAAGTAGTTTCTTTAGAAAACAAACATCTTCATTGCCGAACACTGTACTGTGTGAAATAAGCTAATTCGCTTCTAGGAATCACTTGCTTTTCTACAAAGAAGGTTGAGTGCAGCAAGTTCAAACTTTCCTAGTTAATGTAATCTAAAAGATGGCCACAAGTTAGTAGATTCGCCCATTTGTAAAGTAGTTTGTTGAGAAAACAAACATCTTCATTGTTGAACATTGTACTGTGTGAAATAAGCTCATTCGGTTCTAGGAATCAGTTGCTTTCCTACAAAGAAGGTTGAGTGCAGCAAGTTCAAACTTTCCTTGTTAATGTAATCTAAAAAGATGTACAAGTTAGTAGATTTCCTCATTTTCTAAAGTAGTTTGTTTAGAAAACAAACATCTTCATTGCCGAACACTGTACTGTGTGAAATAAGCTAATTCGATTCTAGGAATCACTTGCTTTCCTACAAAGAAGGTTGAGTGCAGCAAGTTCAAACTTTCCTAGTTTGTGTAATCTAACAAGATGTACAAGTTAGTAGATTCGCCTCTCATTTCTAAAGTAGTTTCTTTAGAAAACAAACATCTTCAGTGCCGAACACTGTACTGTGTGAAATAAGCTAATTCACTTCTAGGAATCACTTGCTTTCTACAAAGAAGGTTGAGTGCAGCAAGTTCAAACTTTCCTTGTTAATGTAATCTAAAAAGATGTACAAGTTAGTAGATTCGCCTCATTTGTAAAGTAGTTTGTTGAGAAAACAAACATCTTCATTGCTGAACATTGTACTGTGTGAAATAAGCTCATTCGGTTCTAGGAATCAGTTGCTTTCCTACAAAGAAGGTTGAGTGCAGCAAGTTCAAACTTTCCTTGTTAATGTAATCTAACAAGATGCTACAAGTTAGTAGATTCGGCCTCATTTGTAAAGTAGTTTGTTGAGAAAACAAACATCTTCATTGCCAACATTGTACTGTGTGAAATGAGCTATTCGTTTCTAGGAATCAGTTGCTTTCCTACAAAGAAGGTTGAGTGCAGCAAGTTCAAACTTTCCTTGTTAATGTAATCTGACAAGATGTACAACTTAGTAGATTGGCCTCATTTCTAAAGTAGTTTGTTGAGAAAACAAACATCTTCATTACCAAACACTGTACTGTGTGAAATAAGCTATTTCGATTCTAGGAATCACTTGCTTTCCTACAAAGAAGGTTGAGTGCAGCAAGTTCAAACTTTCCTAGTTTGTGTAATCTAACAAGATGTACAAGTTAGTGGATTCGCCTCATTTCTAAAGTAGTTTCTTTAGAAAAACAAACATCTTCATTGCCGAACACTTGTACTGTGTGAAATAAGCTATTCGCTTCTAGGAATCAGTTTAATTTCCTACAAAGAAGGTTGAGTGCAGCAAGTTCAAACTTTCCTTGTTAATGTAATCTCAAAAGATGGCCAAGTTAGTAGATTCGCCTCATTTGTAAAGTAGTTTGTTGAGAAAACAAACATCTTCATTGCCTAACATTGTACTGTGTGAAATAAGCTCATTCGGTTCTAGGAATCAGTTGCTTTTCCTACAAAGAAGGTTGAGTGCAGCAAGTTCAAACTTTCCTAGTTAATGTAATCTAAAAAGATGTACAAGACGGTAGTAGATTGCCTCATTTCTAAAGTAGTTTCTTTAGAAAACAAACATCTTCATTACCAACATTGTACTGTGTGAAATAAGCTAATTCGATTCTAGGAATCACTTGCTTTTCTACAAAGAAGGTTGAGTGCAGCAAGTTCAAACTTTCCTTGTTTGTGTAATCTAAAAGATGTACAACGTAGTAGATTGGCCTCATTTCTAAAGTAGTTTCTTTAGAAAACAAACATCTTCAGTACCGAACATTGTACTGTGTGAAATAAGCTAATTCGGTTTCTAGGAATCAGTTTAATTTCTACAAAGAAGGTTGAGTGCAGCAAGTTCAAACTTTCCTTGTTAATGTAATCTAAAAAGATGGCCAAGTTAGAAGATTCGCCTCATTTGTAAAGTACTTTGTTGAGAAAACAAACATCTTCATTGCCAAACATTGTACTGTGTGAAATAAGCTCATTCGGTTCTAGGAATCACTTGCTTTCCTACAAAGAAGGTTGAGTGCAGCAAGTTCAAAACTTTCCTTGTTAATGTAATCTGAAAAGATGCACAACGTAGTAGATTGGCCTCATTTCTAAAGTAGTTTGTTTAGAAAACAAAACATCTTCATTACAGAACACTGTACTGTGTGAAATAAGCTAATTCGATTCTAGAAATCACTTGCTTTCCTACAAAGAAGGTTGAGTGCAGCAAGTTCAAACTTTCCTAGTTTGTGTAATCTAACAAGATGTACAAGTTAGTGGATTCACCTCATTTTTCTAAAGTAGTTTCTTTAGAAAAACAAACATCTTCAGTGCCGAACACTGTACTGTGTGAAATAAGCTAATTCGCTTCTAGGAATCAGTTTAATTTCTACAAAGAAGGTTGAGTGCAGCAAGTTCAAACTTTCCTTGTTAATGTAATCTAAAAGATGGCAAGTTAGAAGATTCGCCCTCATTTGTAAAGTAGTTTGTTGAGAAAACAAACATCTTCATTGCCGAACACTGTACTGTGTGAAATAAGCTCATTCGATTCTAGGAATCACTTGCTTTCCTACAAAGAAGGTTGAGTGCAGCAAGTTCAAACTTTCCTTGTTAATGTAATCTGAAAAGATGCACAACTTAGTAGATTGGCCTCATTTCTAAAGTAGTTTGTTTAGAAAACAAACATCCTCATTACCGAACACTGTACTGTGTGAAATGAGCTATTTCGATTCTAGGAATCACTTGCTTTCCTACAAACAAGGTTGAGTGCAGCAAGTTCAAACTTTCCTAGTTTGTGTAATCTAACAAGATGTACAAGTTAGTAGATTCGCCTCATTTCTAAAGTAGTTTCTTTAGAAAACAAACATCTTCATTACCCAACATTGTACTGTGTGAAATAAGCTAATTCGGTTCTAGGAATCAGTTTAATTTCCTAAGAAGAAGGTTGAGTGCAGCAAGTTCAAACTTTCCTAGTTAATGTAATCTCAAAAAGATGGCCAAGTTAGAAGATTCGCCTCATTTGTAAAGTAGTTTGTTGAGAAAACAAACATCTTCATTGCCGAACATTGTACTGTGTGAAATAAGCTCATTCGATCTAGGAATCAGTTGCTTTCCTACAAAGAAGGTTGAGTGCAGCAAGTTCAAACTTTCCTTGTTAATGTAATCTAAAAAGATGTACCAAGTTAGTAGATTCGACTCATTTGTAAAGTAGTTTGTTGAGAAAACAAACATCTTCATTGCCGAACATTGTACTGTGTGAAATAAGCTCATTCGGTTCTAGGAATCAGTTGCTTTCCTACAAAGAAGGTTGAGTGCAGCAAGTTCAAACTTTCCTTGTTAATGTAATCTAAAAAGATGTACAACGTAGTAGATTGGCCTCATTTCTAAAGTAGTTTCTTTAGAAAACAAACATCTTCATTGCCTAACATTGTACTGTGTGAAATAAGTTAATTCGGTTCTAGGAATCAGATTAATTTCTACAAAGAAGGTTGAGTGCAGCAAGTTCAAACTTTCCTTGTTAATGTAATCTAACAAGATGTACAAAGTAGTAGATTGGCCTCATTTCTAAAGTAGTTTCTTTAGAAAACAAACATCTTCATTGCCGAACACTGTACTGTGTGAAATAAGCTAATTCGGTTCTAGGAATCAGTTTAATTTCTACAAAGAAGGTTGAGTGCAGCAAGTTCAAACTTTCCTTGTTAATGTAATCTAAAAAGATGGCCAAGTTAGAAGATTCGCCTCATTTGTAAAGTACTTTGTTGAGAAAACAAACATCTTCATTGCCAACATTGTACTGTGTGAAATAAGCTAATTCGGTTCTAGGAATCAGTTGCTTTCCTACAAAGAAGGTTGAGTGCAGCAAGTTCAAACTTTCCATGTTAATGTAATCTGAAAAGATGTACAAACGTAGTAGATTGGCCTCATTTCTAAAGTAGTTTGTTTAGAAAAACAAACATCTTCATTACAGAACACTGTACTGTGTGAAATAAGCTAATTCGGTTCTAGGAATCACTTGCTTTCCTACAAAGAAGGTTGAGTGCAGCAAGTTCAAACTTTCCTAGTTTGTGTAATCTAACAAGATGTACAAGTTAGTGGATTCGCCTCATTTTTAAAGTAGTTTCTTGAGAAAACAAACATCTTCATTGCCAAACACTGTACTGTGTCAAATAAGCTAATTCGCTTCTAGGAATCAGTTTAATTTCTACGAAGAAGGTTGAGTGCAGCAAGTTCAAACTTTCCTTAGTTAATGTAATCTCAAAAGATGGCAAAGTTAGAACATTCCCCTCATTTGTAAAGTACTTTGTTGAGAAAACAAACATCTTCATTGCCGAACATTGTACTGTGTGAAATAAGCTCATTTGGATCTAGGAATCAGTTTAATTTCTCCGAAGAAGGTTGAGTGCAGCAAGTTCAAACTTTCCTTGCTAATGTAATCTAAAAAGATGGCCTAGTTAGTAGATTCGCGTCCTTTGTAAAGTAGTTTGTTGAGAAAACAAACATCTTCATTGCCGAACATTATACTGTGTGAAATAAGCTCATTCGGTTCTAGGAATCAGTTGCTTTCCTACAAAGAAGGTTGAGTGCAGCAACTTCAAACATTCCTTGTTAATGTATTCTGAAAAGATGCACAACTTAGTAGATTGGCCTCATTTCTAAAGTAGTTTGTTTAGAAAACAAACATCTTCATTACCGAACATTGTACTGTGTGAAATAAGCTCATTCGATTCTAGGAATCACTTGCTTTCCTACAAAGAAGGTTGAGTGCAGCAAGTTCAAACTTTCCTAGTTTGTGTAATCTAACAAGATGTACAAGTTAGTAGATTCGCCTCATTTCTAAAGTAGTTTCTTGAGAAAACAAACATCTTCATTGCCAAACATTGTACTGTGTGAAATAAGCTAATTTGCTCTAGGAATCAGTTGCTTTCCTACAAAGAAGGTTGAGTGCAGCAAGTTCAAACTTTCCTTGTTAATGTAATCTAAAAAGATGGCCAAGTTAGTAGATTCGCCTCATTTGTAAAGTAGTTTGTTGAGAAAACAAACATCTTCATTGCCGAACATTGTACTGTGTGAAATAAGCTCATTCGGATCTAGGAATCAGTTGCTTTTCTCCAAAGAAGGTTGAGTGCAGCAAGTTCAAACTTTCCTTGTTAATGTAATCTAAAAAGATGCACAATGTTAGTAGATTGGCCTCATTTCTAAAGTAGTTTCTTTAGAAAACAAACATCTTCATTACCAACACTGTACTGTGTGAAATAAGCTAATTCGATTCTAGGAATCACTTGCTTTCCTACAAAGAAGGTTGAGTGCAGCAAGTTCAAACTTTCCTACTTTGTGTAATCTAACAAGATGTACAAGTTAGTGATTCGCCTCATTTCTAAAGTAGTTTCTTTAGAAAACAAACATCTTCAGTACTGAACACTGTACTGTGTGAAATAAGCTAATTCGTTCTAGGAATCAGTTTAATTTCTACAAAGAAGGTTGAGTGCAGCAAGTTCAAACTTTCCTAAATTGTGTAATCTAACAAGATGTACAAGTTAGTGGATTGCCTCATTTCTAAAGTAGTTTCTTGAGAAAACAAACATCTTCATTGCCGAACATTGTACTGTGTGAAATAAGCTAATTCGGTTCTAGGAATCAGTTTAATTTCCTACAAAGAAGGTTGAGTGCAGCAAGTTCAAACTTTCCTTGTTAATGTAATCTAAAAAGATGTACAAGTTAGTAGATTCGACTCATTTGTAAAGTAGTTTGTTGAGAAAACAAACATCTTCATTGCCGAACATTGTACTGTGTGAAATAAGCTCATTCGGATCTAGGAATCAGTTGCTTTCCCACAAAGAAGGTTGAGTGCAGCAAGTTCAAACTTTCCTTGTTAATGTAATCTGAAAAGATGCACAACGTAGTAGATTGGCCTCATTTCTAAAGTAGTTTCTTTAGAAAACAAACATCTTCAGTAATCGAACACTGTACTGTGTGAAATAAGTTAATTCGCTTCTAGGAATCAGTTTAATTTCTACGAAGAAGGTTGAGTGCAGCAAGTTCAAACTTTCCTTGTTAATATAATCTCAAAAGATGGTCAAGTTAGAAGATTCGCCTCATTTGTAAAGTACTTTGTTGAGAAAACAAACATCTTCATTGCCGAACATTGTACTGTGTGAAATAAGCTCATTCGGTTCTAGGAATCAGTTTAATTTCTACAAAGAAGGTTGAGTGCAGCAAGTTCAAACTTTCCTTGTTAATGTAATCTAAAAAGATGGCCAAGTTAGTAGATTCGACTCATTTGTAAAGTAGTTTGTTGAGAAAACAAACATCTTCATTGCCGAACATTGTACTGTGTGAAATAAGCTCATTCGGTTCTAGGAATCAGTTGCTTTCCTACAAAGAAGGTTGAGTGCAGCAAGTTCAAACTTTCCTAGTTAATGTAATCTGAAAAGATGTACAACGTAGTAGATTGGCCTCATTTCTAAAGTAGTTTCTTTAGAAAACAAACATCTTCATTATCGAACACTGTACTGTGTGAAATAAGCTAGTTCGATTCTAGGAATCACTTGCTTTCCTACAAAGAAGGTTGAGTGCAGCAAGTTCAAACTTTCCTTTTTAATGTAATCTGAAAAGATGCACAAGTTAGTAGATTGGCCTCATTTCTAAAGTAGTTTCTTTAGAAAACAAACATCTTCATTGCCTAACACTGTACTGTGTGAAATAAGCTCATTCTTTCTAGGAATCAGTTTAATTTCTACAAAGAAGGTTGAGTGCAGCAAGTTCAAACTTTCCTTGTTAATGTAATCTCAAAAGATGGCCAAGTTAGTAGATTCGCCTCATTTGTAAAGTACTTTGTTGAGAAAACAACATCTTCATTGCCAAACATTGTACTGTGTGAAATAAGCTCATTCGGTTCTAGGAATCAGTTGCTTTCCTACAAAGAAGGTTGAGTGCAGCAAGTTCAAACTTTCCTTGTTAATGTAATCTGAAAAGATGCACAACTTAGTAGGTTGGCCTCATTTCGAAAGTAGTTTGTTTAGAAAACAAACATCTTCATTACCGAACACTGTACTATGTGAAATGAGCTAGTTCGATTCTAGGAATCACTTGCTTTCCTACGAAGAAGGTTGAGTGCAGCAAGTTCAAACTTTCCTACTTTGTGTAATCTAACAAGATGTACAAGATAGTGGATTCGCCTCATTTCTAAAGTAGTTTCTTTAGAAAAGAAACATCTTCAGTACCAAACACTGTACTGTGTGAAATAAGTTAATTTGCTTCTAGGAATCAGTTTAATTTCTACGAAGAAGGTTGAGTGCAGCAAGTTCAAACTTTTCTTGTTAATGTAATCTCAAAAGATGGCCTAGTTAGAACATTTGCCTCATTTGTAAAGTACTTTGTTGAGAAAACAAACATCTTCATTTCCGAACATTGTACTGTGTGAAATAAGCTCATTTGGTTCTAGGAATCAGTTGCTTTCCTACAAAGAAGGTTGATTGTAGCCAGTTCAAACTTTCCTTGTTAATGTAATCTGAAAAGATGCACAACGTAGTACATTGCTCTCATTTTTGAAGTAGTTTATTTAGAAAACAAACATCTTCATTACCGAACACTGTACTATGTGAAATGAGCTAGTTCGATTCTAGGACTCAGTTGCTTTCCTACAAAGAAAGTTGAGTGCAGCAAGTTCAAACTTTCCTACTTTGTGTAATGTAAGAAGATGTACAAGTTAGTGGATTCGCCTCATTTCTAAAGTAGTTTCTTTATAAAAGAAACATCTTCAGTACCGAAAACTGTACTGTGTCAAATAAGTTAATTCACTTCTAGGAATCAGTTTAATTTCTACGAAGAAGGTTGAGTGCAGCAAGTTCAAACTTTCCTTGTCAATGTAATCTCAAAAGATGGCCAAGTTAGAACATTCCCCTCATTTGTAAAGTACTTTGTTGAGAAAACAAACATCTTCATTGCCGAACATTGTACTGTGTGAAATAAGCTCATTCGGTTCTATGAACTAGTTGCTTTCCTACAAAGAAGGTTTAGTGCAGCAAGTTCAAACTTTCCTTGTTAATGTAATCTAAAAAGATGGCCAAGTTAGTAGATTCGCCTCATTTGTAAAGTAGTTTGTTGAGAAAACAAACATCTTCATTTCCGAACATTGTACTGTGTGAAATAAGCTCATTCGGTTCTAGGAATCAGTTGCTTTCCTACAAAGAAGGTTGAGTGCAGCAAGTTCAAACTTTCCTTGTTAATGTAATCTGAAAAGATGCACAACGTAGTAGATTGGCCTCATTTCTAAAGTAGTTTCTTTAGAAAAGAAACATCTTCTGTACCGAACACTGTACTGTGTGAAATAAGTTAATTCGCTTCTAGGAATCAGTTAAATTTCTACGAAGAAGGTTGAGTGCAGCAAGTTCAAACTTTCCTTGTTAATGTAATCTCAAAAGATGGCCAAGTTAGAAGATTCGCCTCATTTGTAAAGTACTTTCTTCAAAAAACAAACATCTTCATTGCCGAACATTGTACTGTGTGAAATAAGCTCATTCGGTTCTAGGAATCAGTTGTTTTCCTACAAAGAATGTTGAGTACAGCAAGTTCAAACTTTCCTTGTTAAAGTAATCTAAAAAGATGGCGAAGTTTGTAGATTCGCCTCATTTCTAAAGTAGTTTGTTGAGAAAACAAACATCTTCATTGCCGAACATTGTACTGTGTGAAATAAGCTCATTCGGTTCTAGGAATCAGTTGCTTTCCTACAAAGAAGGTTGAGTGCAGCAAGTTCAAACTTTCCTTGTGAATGTAATCTGAAAAGATGCACAATGTAGTAGATTGGCCTCATTTCTAAAATAGTTTCTTTAGAAAAGAAACATCTTCAGTACCGAACACTGTATTGTGTGAAATAAGTTAATTCGCTTCTAGGAATCAGTTTAATTTCTACGAAGAAGGTTGAGTGCAGCAAGTTCAAACTTTCCTTGTTAATGTAATCTAAAAAGGTGGCCAAGTTAGAAGATTCACCTCATTTGTAAAGTACTTTCTTGAGAAAACAAACATCTTCATTGCCGAACATTGTACTGTGTGAAATAAGCTCATTCAGTTCTAGGAATCAGTTGCTTTCTTACAAAGAAGGTTGAGTGCAGCAAGTTCAAACTTTCCTTTTTAATGTAATCTGAAAAGATGCACAACTTAGTAGATTGGCCTCATTTCTAATGTAGTTTGTTTAGAAAACAAACATCTTCATTACCGAACACTGTACTATGTGAAATGAGCTAGTTCGATTCTAGGAATCACTTGCTTTCCTACGAAGAATGTTGAGTGCAGCAAGTTCAAACTTTCCTACTTTGTGTAATCTAACAAGATGTACAAGTTAGTGGATTCGCCTCATTTCTAAAGTAGTTTCTTTAGAAAAGAAACATCTTCAGTACCGAACACTGTAGTGTTTGAAGTAAGTTAATTCGCTTCTAGGAATCAGTTTAATTTCTACGAAGAAGGTTGAGTGCAGCAAGTTCAAACGTTCCTTGTTAATGTAAACTAAAAGGATGGCCAAGTTAGTAGATTCGAATCATTTGTAAAGTAGTTTGTTGAGAAAACAAACATCTTCATTGCCGAACATTGTACTGTGTGAAATAAGCTCATTCGGTTCTAGGAATCAGTTGCTTTCCTACAAATAAGGTTGAGTGTAGCAAGTTCAAAATTTCCTTGCTAATGTAATCTGAAAAGATGCACAACGTAGTGGACTGGCCTCATTTCTGAAGCAGTTTCTTTAGAAAAGAAACATCTTCAGTACCGAACACTGTACTGTGTGAAATAAGTTAATTCGCCTCTAGGAATCAGTTTAATTTCTACGAAGAAGGTTGAGTGCAGCAAGTTCAAACTTTTCTTGTTAATGTAATCTAAAAAGATGTCCAAGTTAGTAGATTCGCCTCATTTGTAAAGTAGTTTGTTGAGAAAACAAACATCTTCCTTGCCGAACATTGTGGTCTGTGAAATAAGCTCATTCGGTTTAGGAATCAGTTGCTTTCCTACAAAGAAGGTTGAGTGCAGCAAGTTCAAACTTTCCTTGTTAAGGTAATCTGAAAAGATGCACAACGTAGTAGATTGGCCTCATTTCTAAAGTAGTTTGTTTAGAAAACAAACATCTTCATTACCGAACACTGCGCTATGTGAAATGAGCTAGTTCGATTCTAGGAATCACTTGATTTCCTACGAAGAAGGTTGAGTGCAGCAAGTTCAAACTTTCCTACTTTGTGTAATCTAACAAGATGTACAAGTTAGTGGATTCACCTCATTTCTAAAGTAGTTTCTTTAGAAAAGAAACATCTTCAGTACCAAACACTGTACTGTGTGAAATAAGTTAATTCGCTTCTAGGAATCAGTTTAATTTCTACGAAGAAGGTTGAGTGCAGCAAGTTCAAACTTTCCTTGTTAATGTAATCTCAAAAGATGGCCAAGTTAGCACATTCGCCTCATTTGTCAAGTACTTTGTTGAGAAAACAAACATCTTCATTCCCGAACATTGTACTGTGTGAAATAAGCTCATTCGGTTCTAGGAATCAGTTGCTTTCCTACAAAGAAGGTTGAGTGCAGCAAGTTCAAACTTTCCTTGTTAATGTAATCTAAAAAGATGGCCAAGTTAGTAGATTCGCCTCATTTTTAAAGTAGTTTGTTGAGAAAACAAACATCTTCATTTCCAAACATTGTACTGTGTGAAATAAGCTCATCGGTTCTAGGAATCAGTTGCTTTCCTACAAAGAAGGTTGAGTGCAGCAAGATCAAACTTTCCTTGTTAATGTAATCTGAAAAGATGCACAACTTAGGAGATTGGCCTCATTTCTAAAGTATTTTGTTTAGAAAACAAACATCTTCATTACCAAACACTGTACTATGTGAAATGAGCTAGTTCGATTCTAGGAATCACTTGATTTCCTACGAAGAAGGTTGAGTGCAGCAAGTTCAAACTTTCCTACTTTGTGTAATCTAACAAGATGTACAAGTTAGTGGATTCGCCTCATTTCTAAAGTAGTTTCTTTAGATAAGAAACATCTTCAGTACCGAACACTGTTCTGTGTGAAATAAGTTAATTCGCTTCTAGGAATCAGTTTAATTTCTATGAAGAAGGTTGAGTGCAGCAAGTTCAAACTTTCCTTGTTAATGTAATCTCAAAAGATGGCCAAGTTAGAACATTCCCCTCTTTTATAAAGTACTTTGTTGAGAAAACAAACATCTTCATTGCCGAACATTGTACTGTGTGAAATAAGCTCATTCGGTTCTAGGAATCAGTTGCTTTCCTAGAAGAAGGTTGAGTGCAGCAAGTTCAAACTTTCCTTGTTAATGTAATCTAAAAAGATGGCCAAGTTAGTAGATTCGCCTCATTTGTAAAGTAGTTTGTTGAGAAAACAAACATCTTTATTGCCGAACACTGTACTGTGTGAAATAAGGTCATTCGGTTCTAGGAATCAGTGGCTTTCCTACAAAGAAGGTTGAGTGCAGCAAGTTCAAACTTTCCTTGTTAATGTAATCTGAAAAGATGCACAACGTAGTAGATTGGCCTCATTTCTAAAGTAGTTTGTTTAGAAAACAAACATCTTCATTACCGAACACTGTACTATGTGAAATGAGCTAGTTCGATTCTAGGAATCACTTGCTTTCCTACGAAGAAGGTTGGGTGCAGCAAGTTCAAACTTTCCTTGTTAATGTAATCTGAAAAGATGCACAACTTAGTAGATTGGCCTCATTTCTAAAGTAATTTGTTTAGAAAACAAACATCTTCATTACCGAACACTGTACTATGAGAAATGAGCTAGTTCGATTCTAGGAATCAGTTGCTTTCCTACAAAGAAGGTTGAGTGCAGCAAGTTCAAACTTTCCTTGTTAATGTAATCTGAAAAGATGCACAACTTAGTAGATTGGCCTCATTTCTAAAGTAGTTTGTTTAGAAAACAAACATCTTCATTACCAAACACTGTACTATGTGAAATGAGCTAGTTCGATTCTAGGAATCATTTGCTTTCCTACGAAGAAGGTTGAGTGCAGCAAGTTCAAACGTTCCTACTTTGTGTAATCTACCAAGATGTACAAGTTAGTGGATTTGCCTCATTTCTAAAGTAGTTTCTTTAGAAAAGAAACATCTTCAGTACCGAACACTGTACTGTGTGAAATAAGTTTATTCGCTTCGAGGAATCAGTTTAATTTCTATGAAGAAGGTTGAGTGCAGCAAGTTCAAACTTTCCTTGTTTGTGTAATCTCAAAAGATGGCCAAGTTAGAACATTCGCCTCATTTGTAAAGTAGTTTGTTGAGAAAACAAACATCTTCATTGCCCACAATGTACTGTGTGAAATAAGCTAATTCGGTTCTAGGAATCAGTTGCTTTCCTACAAAGAAGGTTGAGTGCAGCAAGTTCAAACTTTCCTTGTTAATGTAATCTGAAAAAGATGCACAACTTAGTAGATTGGCCTCATTTCTAAAGTAGTTTGTTTAGAAAACAAACATCTTCATTACCGAACACTGTACTATGTGAAATGAGCTAATTCGGTTCTAGGAATCACTTGCTTTCCTACAAAGAACGTTGAGTGCAGCAAGTTCAAACTTTCCTACTTTGTGTAATCTAACAAGATGTACAAATTAGTAGATTCGCCTCATTTCTAAAGTAGTTTCTTTACAAAAGAAACATCTTCATTGCACCGAACACTTTACTGTGTGAAATAAGTTAATTCACTTCTAGGAATCAGTTTAATTTCTACAAAGAAGGTTGAGTGCAGCAAGTTCAAACTTTCCTTGTTAATGTAATCTCAAAAGATGGCCAAGTTAGAAGATTCGCCTCATTTCTAAAGTAGTTTCTTGAGAAAACAAACATCTTCATTGCGAACATTGTACTGTGTAAAATAAGCTCATTCGGTTCTAGGGAATCAGTTGCTTTCCTACAAAGAAGGTTGAGTGCAGCAAGTTCAAACTTTCCTTGTTAATGTAATCTAAAAAGATGTACAAGTTAGTAGATTCACCTCATTTGTAAAGTAGTTTCTTGAAAACAAACATCTTCATTGCCAGACATTGTACTGTGTGAAATAAGCTCATTCGGTTCTAGGAATCAGTTGCTTTCCTAAAAAGAAGGTTGAGTGCAGCAAGTTCAAACATTCCTTGTTAATGTAATCTGAAAAGATGCACAACTTAGTAGATTGGCCTCATTTCTAAAGTAGTTTGTTTAGAAAACAAACATCTTCATTACCGAACACTGTAGTATGTGAAATGAGCTAGTTCGATTCTAGGTATCACTTGCTTTCCTACAAAGAAGGTTGAGTGCAGCAAGTTCAAACTTTCCTACCTTGTGTAATCTAACAAGATGTACAAGTTAGTGGATTCGCCTCATTTCTAAAGTAGTTTCTTTAGAAAAGAAACATCTTCAGTACCGAACACTGTAATGTGTGAAATAAGTTAACTCGCTTCTAGGAATCAGTTTAATTTCTACGAATAAGGTTGAGTGCAGCAAGTTCAAACTTTCCTTGTTAATGTAATCTCAAAAGATGGCCAAGTTAGAACATTCCCCTCATTTGTAAAGTATTTGTTGAGAAAACAAACATCTTCATTGCCGAACATTGTACTGTGTGAAATAAGCTCATTCGGTTCTAGGAATCAGTTGCTTTCCTACAAAGAAGGTTGAGTGCAGCAAGTTCAAACTTTCCTTATTAATGTAATCTAAAAAGATGGCCAAGTTAGTAGATTCGCCTCATTTGTAAAGTAGTTTGTTGAGAAAACAAACATCTTCATTGCCGAACATTGTACTGTGTGACATAAGCTCATTCGGTTCTAGGAATCAGTTGCTTTCCTCCAAAGAAGGTTGAGTGTAGCAAGTTCAAACTTTCCTTGTTAATGTAATCTGAAAAGATGCACAACTTAGTAGATTGGCCTGATTTCTAAAGTAGTTTGTTTAGAAAACAAACAAATTCATTACCGAACACTGCACTTTGTGAAATGAGCTAGTTCGATTCTAGGTATCACTTGCTTTCCTACAATGAAGGTTGAGTGCAGCAAGTTCAAACTTTCCTAGTTTTTGTAATCTAACAAGATGTACAAGTTAGTGGAATCGCCTCATTTCTAAAGTAGTTTCTTTAGAAAAGAAACATCTTCAGTACCGAACACTCTACTGTGTGAAATAAGTTAATTCGCTTCTAGGAATCAGTTGCTTTCCTACAAAGAAGGTTGAGTGCAGCAAGTTCAAACTTTCCTTGTTAATGTAATCTCCAAAAATGGACAAGTTAGAAGATTCGACTGATTTGTAAAGTACTTTGTTGAGAAAACAAACATCTTCATTGCCGAACATTGTACTGTGTGAAATAAGCTCATTCGGATCTAGGAATCAGTTGCTTTCCTACAAAGAAGGTTGAGTGCAGCAAGTTCAAACGTTCCTTATTAATGTAATATAAAAGATGCCAAGTTAGTAGATTCAACTCATTTGTTAAGTAGTTTGTTGAGAAAACAAACATCTTCATTGCCGAACATTGTACTGTGTGAAATAAGCTCATTCGGTTCTAGGAATCAGTTGTTTTCTACAAAAAGAAGGTTGAGTGCAGCAAGTTCAAACTTTCCTTGTTAATGTAATCTAAAAAGATGGCGAAGTTAGTAGATTCGCCTCATTTGTAAAGTAGTTTGTTGAGAAAACAAACATCTTCATTGCCGAACATTGTACTGTGTGAAATAAGCTCATTCGGTTCTAGGAATCAGTTGCTTTGCTACAAATAAGGTTGAGTGTAGCAAGTTCAAACTTTCCTTGTTAATGTAATCTGAAAAGATGCACAACGTAGTAGATTGACCTCATTTCTAAAGTAGTTTCTTTAGAAAAGAAACATCTTCAGTACCGAACACTGTACTGTGTGAAATAAGTTAATTCGCTTCTAGGAATCAGTTTAATTTCTAGGAAGAAGGTTGAGTGCAGCAAATTCAAACTTTCCTTGTTAATGTTATCTAAAAAGATGGCCAAGTTAGAAGATTCACCTCATTTGTAAAGTACTTTGTTGAGAAAACAAACATCTTCTTCATTGCGAACATTGTACTGTGTGAAATAAGCTCATTCGGTTCTAGGAATCAGTTGCTTTGCTACAAATAATGTTGAGTGTAGCAAGTTCAAACTTTCCTTGTTAATGTAATCGGAAAAGAGGCACAACGTAGTAGATTGACCTCATTTCTAAAGTAGTTTCTTTAGAAAAGAAACATCTTCAGTACCGAAAACTGTACTGTGTGAAATAAGTTAATTCGCTTCTAGGAATCAGTTTAATTTCTAGGAAGAAGGTTGAGTGCAGCAAATTCAAACTTTCCTTGTTAATGTAATCTAAAAAAATGGCCAAGTTAGAAGATTCGCCTCGTTTGTAAAGTACTTTGTTGAGAAAACAAACATCTTCATTGCCGAACCTTTAACTGTGTGAAATAAGCTCATTCGGTTCTAGGAATCAGTTGCTTTCCGACAAAGAAGGTTGAGTCCAGCAAGTTCAAATTTTCCTTGTTAATGTAATCTGAAAAGATGCACAACTTAGTAGATTGGCCTCATTTCTAAAGTAGTTTGTTTAGAAAACAAACATCTTCATTACCGAACACTGTACTATGTGAAATGAGCTAGTTCGATTCTAGGAATCACTTGCTTTCCTACAAAAGAAGGTTGAGTGCAGCAAGTTCAAACTTTCCTACTTTGTGTAATCTAACAAGATGTACAAGTTAGTGGATTCACCTCATTTCTAAAGTAGTTTCTTTAGAAAACAAACATCTTCATTGCCGAACACTGTACTGTGTGAAATAAGCTAATTCGGTTCTAGGAATCAGTTTAATTTCTACGAAGAAGGTTGAGTGCAGCAAGTTCAAACTTTCCTTGTTAATGTAATCTCAAAAGATGGCCAAGTTAGAACATTCGCCTCATTTGTAATGTAGTTTGTTGAGAAAAACAAACATCTTCATTGCCGACCATTGTACTGTGTGAAATAAGCTAATTCGGTTCTAGAAATCAGTTGCTTTCCTACAAAGAAGGTTGAGTGCAGCAAGTTCAAACTTTCCTTGTTAATGTAATCAAAAGATGGCCAAGTTAGTAGATTCGACTCATTTCTCAAGTAGTTTGTTGAGAAAACAAACATCTTCATTGCCGAACATTGTACTGTGTGAAATAAGCTAATTCGGTTCTAGGACTCAGTTGGTTTCCTACAAAGAAGGTTGAGTGCAGCAAGTTCAAACTTTCCTTGTTAATGTAATCTAAAAGATGGCCAAGTTAGTAGATTTGACTCATTTGTAAAGTAGTTTCTTGAGAAAACAAACATCTTCATTGCCGAACATTGTACTGTGTCAAATAAGCTCATTCGGTTCTAGGAATCAGTTGCTTTCCTACAAAGAAGGTTGAGTGCAGCAAGTTCAAACTTTCCTTGTTAATGTAATCTGAAAAGATGTACAAGTTAGTAGATTCGGCCTCATTTCTAAACTAGTTTCTTTAGAAAACAAACATCTTCATTGCCGAACATTGTACTGTGTGAAATAAGCTAATTCGGTTCTAGGAATCACTTGCTTTCCTACAAAGAAGGTTGAGTGCAGCAAGTTCAAACTTTCCTAGTTTGTGTAATCTAACAAGATGTACAAGTTAGTGGATTTGCCTCATTTCTAAAGTAGTTTCTTGAGAAAACAAACATCTTCATTGCGAACATTGTACTGTGTGAAATAAGCTCATTCGGTTCTAGGAATCAGTTGCTTTCCTACAAAGAAGGTTGAGTGCAGCAAGTTCAAACTTTCCTTGTTAATGTAATCTAAAAAGATGGCCAAGTTAGTAGATTCGCCTCATTTGTAAAGTAGTTTGTTGAGAAAACAAACATCTTCATTGCCGAACATTGTACTGTGTGAAATAAGCTCATTCGGTTCTAGGAATCACTTGCTTTCCTACAAAGAAGGTTGAGTGCAGCAAGTTCAAACTTTCCTAGTTTGTGTAATCTGAAAAGATGTACAAGTTAGTAGATTCGCCTCATTTCTAAAGTAGTTTCTTTAGAAAACAAACATCTTCATTGCCGAACATTGTACTGTGTGAAATAAGCTAATTCGGTTCTAGGAATCACTTGCTTTCCTACAAAGAAGGTTGAGTGCAGCAAGTTCAAACTTTCCTAGTTTGTGTAATCTAACAAGATGTACAAGTTAGTAGATTCGCCTCATTTCTAAAGTAGTTTCTTGAGAAAACAAACATCTTCATTACCGAACACTGTACTGTGTGAAATAAGCTAATTCGGTTCTAGGAATCACTTGTTTTCATTTCTACAAAGAAGGTTGAGTGCAGCAAGTTCAAACTTTCCTTGTTAATGTAATCTAAAAGATGTACAAGTTAGTAGATTCGCCTCATTTCTAAAGTAGTATCTTGAGAAAACAAACATCTTCATTGCCGAACATTGTACTGTGTGAAATAAGCTCATTCGGTTCTAGGAATCAGTTGCTTTCCTACAAAGAAGGTTGAGTGCAGCAAGTTCAAACTTTCCTTGTTAATGTAATCTAAAAAGATGGCCAAGTTAGAAGATTCGCCTCATTTGTAAAGTAGTTTGTTGAGAAAACAAACATCTTCATTTACAGAACATTGTACTGTGTGAAATAAGCTCATTCGGTTCTAGGAATCAGTTGCTTTCCTACAAAGAAGGTTGAGTGCAGCAAGTTCAAACTTTCCTTGTTAATGTAATCTAAAAGATGCACAACTTAGTAGATTGGCCTCATTTCTAAAGTAGTTTCTTTAGAAAACAAACATCTTCATTACCGAACACTGTACTATGTGAAATAAGCTAATTCGGTTCTAGGAATCACTTGCTTTCCTACAAAGAAGGTTGAGTGCAGCAAGTTCAAACTTTCCTTGTTAATGTAATCTAAAAAGATGGCAAGTTAGTAGAACATTCGCCTCATTTGTAAAGTAGTTTGTTGAGAAAACAAACATCTTCATTGCCGAACATTGTACTGTGTGAAATAAGCTCATTCGGTTCTAGAAATCAGTTGCTTTCCTACAAAGAAGGTTGAGTGCAGCAAGTTCAAACTTTCCTTGTTAATGTAATCTAAAAAGATGGCCAAGTTAGTAGATTCGCCTCATTTTGTAAAGTAGTTTGTTGAGAAAACAAACATCTTCATTGCCCGAACATTGTACTGTGTGAAATAAGCTAATTCGGTTCTAGGAATCAGTTGCTTTCCTACAAAGAAGGTTGAGTGCAGCAAGTTCAAACTTTCCTTGTTAATGTAATCTAACAAGATGGCCAAGTTAGTAGATTTGACTCATTTCTAAAGTAGTTTCTTGAGAAAACAAACATCTTCATTGCCGAACATTGTACTGTGTGAAATAAGCTAATTCGGTTCTAGGAATCAGTTGCTTTCCTACAAAGAAGGTTGAGTGCAGCAAGTTCAAACTTTCCTAGTTAATGTAATCTAAAAGATGCACAAGTTAGTAGATTCGCCTCATTTCTAAAGTAGTTTCTTTAGAAAACAAACATCTTCATTGCCGAACACTGTACTGTGTGAAATAAGCTAATTCGGTTCTAGGAATCAGTTCAATTTCTACAAAGAAGGTTGAGTGCAGCAAGTTCAAACTTTCCTTTTTAATGTAATCTAAAAGATGTACAAGTTAGAAGATTCGCCTCATTTCTAAAGTAGTTTCTTGAGAAAACAAACATCTTCATTGCCGAACATTGTACTGTGTGAAATAAGCTCATTCGGTTCTAGGAATCAGTTGCTTTCCTACAAAGAAGGTTGAGTGCAGCAAGTTCAAACTTTCCTTGTTAATGTAATCTAAAAGATGTACAAGTTAGTAGATTCGCCTCATTTCTAAAGTAGTTTCTTGAGAAAAACAAACATCTTCATTGCCGAACATTGTACTGTGTGAAATAAGCTCATTCGGTTCTAGGAATCAGTTGCTTTCCTACAAAGAAGGTTGAGTGCAGCAAGTTCAAACTTTCCTTGTTTGTGTAATCTAAAAAGATGTACAAGTTAGTAAATTCGCCTCATTTCTAAAGTAGTTTCTTTAGAAAACAAACATCTTCATTGCCGAACATTGTAAAGTGTGAAATAAGTTAATTTGCTTCTAGGAATCAGTTTAATTTCCTCACAAAAGAAGGTTGAGTGCAGCAAGTTCAAACTTTCCTTGTTAATGTAATCTCAAAAAGATGGCCAAGTTAGTAGATTCCCCTCATTTCTAAAGTAGTTTGTTGAGAAAACAAACATCTTCATTGCCGAACATTGTACTGTGTGAAATAAGCTCATTCGGTTCTAGGAATCAGTTGCTTTCCTACAAAGATGGTTGAGTGCAGCAAGTTCAAACTTTCCTTGTTAATGTAATCTAAAAAGATTGCAAAGTTAGTAGATTCACCTCATTTGTAAAGTAGTTTGTTGAGAAAACAAACATCTTCATTGCCGAACATTGTACTGTGTGAAATAAGCTCATTCGGTTCTGAATCAGTTGATTTCCTACAAAGAAGGTTGAGTGCAGCAAGTTCAAACTTTCCTTGTTTGTGTAATCTAAAAAGATGGCCAAGTTAGTAGATTCGACTCATTTCTAAAGTAGTTTCTTTAGAAAACAAACATCTTCATTGCCGAACATTGTACTGTGTGAAATAAGCTCATTTGGTTCTAGGAATCAGTTGCTTTCCTACAAAAAGAAGGTTGAGTGCAGCAAGTTCAAACTTTCCTTGTTAATGTAATCTGAAAAGATGCACAACTTAGTAGAATGGTCTCATTTCTAAAGTAGTTTCTTGAGAAAACAAACATCTTCATTGCCGAACACTGTACTGTGTGAAATAAGCTCATTCGGTTCTAGGAATCACTTGCTTTCCTACAAAGAAGGTTGAGTGCAGCAAGTTCAAACTTTCCTAGTTTGTGTAATCTAACAAGATGTACAAGTTAGTAGATTCGCCTCATTTCTAAAGTAGTTTCTTGAGAAAACAAACATCTTCATTGCCGAACACTGTACTGTGTGAAATAAGTTAATTCGGTTCTAGGAATCAGTTTATATTCCTACAAGAAGGTTGAGTGCAGCAAGTTCAAACTTTCCTACTTTGTGTAATCTAACAAGATGTACAAGTTAGTGGATTCGACTCATTTCTAAAGTAGTTTCTTTAGAAAACAAACATCTTCAGTACCAAACACTGTACTGTGTGAAATAAGTTAATTCGTTCTAGGAATCAGTTTAATTTCTACAAAGAAGGTTGAGTGCAGCAAGATTCAAACTTTCCTTGTTAATGTAATCTCAAAAGATGGCCAAGTTAGAAGATTCGCCTCATTTGTAAAGTAGTTTGTTCAGAAAACAAACATCTTCATTGCGAACATTGTACTGTGTGAAATAAGCTCATTCGGTTCTAGGAATCAGTTGCTTTCCTGGAAAGAAGGTTGAGTGCAGCAAGTTCAAACTTTCTTTGTTAATGTAATCTAAAAAGATGGCCACTTTAGTAGATTCGACTTCATTTGTAAAGTAGTTTCTTGAGAAAACAAACATCTTCATTGCGAACATTGTACTGTGTGAAATAAGCTCATTCGGTTCTAGGAATCAGTTGCTTTCCTACAAAGAAGGTTGAGTGCAGCAAGTTCAAACTTTCCTTCTTAATGTAATCTAAAAAGATGCACAACGTTAGTAGATTGGTCTCATTTCTAAAGTAGTTTCTTTAGAAAACAAACATCTTCAGTACCGAACACTGTACTGTGTGAAATAAGTTAATTAAACTTCTAGGAATCAGTTTAATTTCTACAAAGAAGGTTGAGTGCAGCAAGTTCAAACTTTCCTTGTTAATGTAATCTCAAAGATGGCCAAGTTAGATGATTCGCCTCATTTGTAAAGTAGTTTGTTGAGAAAACAAACATCTTCATTGCCGAACATTGTACTGTGTGAAATAAGCTCATTCGGTTCTAGGAATCAGTTGCTTTCCTACAAAGAAGTTGTGTGCAGCAAGTTCAAACTTTCCTTGTTAATGTAATCTGAAAAGATGCACAACATTAGTAGATTGGCCTCATTTAAATAGATGTTTGTTTAGAAAACAAACATCTTCATTACGAACACTGTACTATGTGAAATGAGCTAGTTCGGTTCTAGGAATCACTTGCTTTCCTACAAGAATGTTGAGTGCAGCAAGTTCAAACTTTCCTACTTTGTGTAATCTAACAAGATGTACAAGTTAGTGAATTCGCCTCATTTCTAAAGTAGTTTCTTTAGAAAACAAACATCTTCATTACCAACACTGTACTGTGTGTGAAATAAGTTAATTCGGTTCTAGGAATCAGTTTAATTTCTACAAAGAAGGTTGAGTGCAGCAAGTTCAAACTTTCCTTGTTTGTGTAATGTAAACTCAAAAGATGTCAGGTTAGAACATTCCCCTCATTTGTAAAGTAGTTTCTTGAGAAAACAAACATCTTCATTGCGAACATTGTACTGTGTGTGAAATAAGCTCATTCGGTTCTATGAATCAGTTTGCTTTCCTACAAAGAAGGTTGAGTGCAGCAAGTTCAAACTTTCCTTTTAATGTAATCTCAAAAGATGGCCAAGTTAGAAGATTCGCCTCATTTCTAAAAGTACTTTGTTGAGAAAACAAACATCTTCATTGCCGAACATTGTACTGTGTGAAATAAGCTCATTCGGTTCTAGGAATCAGTTGCTTTCCTACAAAGAAGGTTGAGTGCAGCAAGTTCAAACTTTCCTTGTTAATGTAATCTAAAAAGATGCACAACTTAGTAGATTGTCCTCATTTCTAAAGATGTTTCTTTAGAAAACAAACATCTTCATTACCAACAATTTAGTATGTGAAATAACCTAGTTCAATTCTAGGAATCACTTGCTTTCCTACAAAGAAGGTTGAGTGCAACAAGTTCAAACTTTCCTACTTTGTGTAATCTAACAAGATGTATAAGTTAGTGGATTCGCCTCATTTCTAAAGTAGTTTCTTTAGAAAACAAACATCTTCATTGCCGAACACTGTACTGTGTGAAATAAGTTAATTTGGTTCTAGGAATCAGTTTAATTTCTACAAAGAAGGTTGAGTGCAGCAAGTTCAAACTTTCCTTGTTAATGTAATCTAAAAAGATGGCCAAGTTAGAACATTCCCCTCATTTCTAAAGTAGTTTCTTGAGAAAACAAACATCTTCATTGCCCGAACATTGTACTGTGTGAAATAATCTCATTCGGTTCTAGGAATCAGTTGCTTTCCTACAAAGAAGGTTGAGTGCAGCAAGTTCAAACTTTCCTTGTTAATGTAATCTAAAAAGATTACAAGTTAGTAGATTCACCCTCATTTGTAAAGTAGTTTGTTGAGAAAACAAACATCTTCATTGCCGAACATTGTACTGTGTGAAATAAGCTCATTTGGTTCTAGGAATCAGTTGCTTTCCTACAAAGAAGGTTGAGTGCAGCAAGTTCAAACTTTCCTTGTAAATGTAATCTGAAAAGATGGCCAAGTTAGTAGATTCGACTCATTTGTAAAGTAGTTTGTTTAGAAAACAAACATCTTCATTGCCGAACATTGTACTGTGTGAAATAAGCTCATTCGGTTCTAAGAATCAGTTGATTTCCTACAAAGAAGGTTGAGTGTAGCAAGTTCAAACTTTCCTTGTTTGTGTAATCTAAAAAGATGGCCAAGTTAGTAGATTCGACTCATTTCTAAAGTAGTTTCTTTAGAAAACAAACATCTTCATTGCCGAACATTGTACTGTGTGAAATAAGCTCATTTGGTTCTAGGAATCAGTTGCTTTCCTACAAAGAAGGTTGAGTGCAGCAAGTTCAAACTTTCCTTGTTAACGTAATCTGAAAAGATGCACAACATAGTAGAATGGTCTCATTTCTAAAGTAGTTTCTTTAGAAAAGAAACATCTTCAGTACCGAACACTGTACTGTGTGAAATAAGTTAATTAAGCTAGGAATCAGTTTAATTTCTACGAAGAAGGTTGAGTGCAGCAAGTTCAAACTTTCCTTGTTAATGTAATCTAAAAAGATGGCCAAGTTAGAAGATTCGTCTCATGTGTAAAGTACTTTGTTGAGAAAACAAACATCTTCATTGCCGAACATTGTACTGTGTGAAATAAGCTCATTCGGTTCTAGGAATCAGTTGCTTTCCAACAAAGAAGGTTGAGTGCAGCAAGTTCAAACTTTCCTTGTTATTGTAATCTGAAAAGATGCATAACTTAGTAGATTGGCCTCATTTCTAAAGTAGTTTGTTTAGAAAACAAACATCTTCATTACCGAACACTGTGCTATGTGAAATGAGCTAGTTCGATTAAAGGAATCACTTGCTTTCCTACGAAGAAGGTTGAGTGCAGCAAGTTCAAACTTTCCTACATTGTGTAATCTAACAAGATGTACAAGATAGTGGATTCGCCTCATTTCTAAAGCAGTTTCTTTAGAAAAGAAATATCTTCAGAACCGAACACTGTACTGTGTGAAATACGTTACTTCGCTTCTAGGAATCGGTTGCTTTCCTACAAAGAAGGTTGAGTGCAGCAAGTTCAAAATTTCTTTGTTAATGTAATCTAAAATATTGTCCAAGTTAGTAGATTCGCCTCATTTGTAAAGTAGTTTGTTGAGAAAATTAACATCTTTATTGCCGAACATTGTACTGTGTGAAATAAGCTCATTCGGTTCTAGGAATCAGTTGCTTTCCTACAAAGAAGGTTGAGTGCAGCAACTTCAAACTTTCCTTGTTAATGTAATCAAAAAAAGATGTCCAAGTTAGTAGATTCGCCTCATTTCTAAAGTAGTTTCTTTAGAAAACAAACCTAAATTGCCAAACTTTGTACTTTGTGAAATGAGCTAATTCAGTTCTAGGAATCAGTTTACTTTCTACGAAGATGGTTGAGTTTAGCAAGTTCAAACTTTACTTGTTAATGTGGTCTGAAAAGATGTCCAAGTTAGTAGATTTGCCTCATTGGTAAAGTAGTTTGTTGAGAAACAAACATCTACATGCCGAACATTGTACTGTGTGAACAAAATTAATTTAGTTCTAGAATTCAGTTGCTTTCCTACAAAGAAGGTTGAATGTAGCCAGTTCAAACGTTCCTTGTTAATGTAACCTAAAAAGATGCACGACTTAGTAGATTGCCTTCATTTCTAAAGTAGTTTCTTTAGAAAAGGTCCATCTTCAGTACCGAACACTGTACTGTGTGAAATAAGTTAATTCGGTTCTAGGAATCAGGTGCTTTCCTACAAAGAAGTTTGAGTGCAGCAAGTTCAAACTTTCCTTGTTAATGTAATCTAAAAAGATGGCCAAGCTAGTAGATTCGACTCATTTGTAAAGTAGTTTGTTGAGAAAAGAAACATCTTCATTGCCAAACATTGTACTGTGTGAAATAAGCTCATTCGGTTCTAGGAAACAGTTGCTTTCCTACAAAGAAGGTTGAGTGCAGCAAGTTCAAACTTTCCTTGTTAATGTAATCTAAAAAGATGGCCAAGTTAGTAGATTCAACTCATTTGTAAAGTACTTTGTTGAGAAAACAAACATCTTCATTGGCGAACATTGTACTGTGTGAAATAAGCTCATTCGGTTCTAGGAATCAGTTGCTCTCCTACAAAGATGGTTCAGTGCAGCAAGTTAAAACATGCCTTGTTAATGTAATCTAAAAAGATTGCGAAGTTAGTAGATTCACCTCATTTGTAAAGTCGTTTGTTGAGAAAACAAACATCTTCATTGCCGAACATTGTACTGTGTGACATAAGCTCATTCGGTTCCAAGAATCAGTTGATTTCCTACAAAGAAGGTTGAGTGCAGCAAGTTCAAACTTTCCTTGTTAATGTAATCTAAAAAGATGGCCAAGTTAGTAGATTCGCCTCATTTGTAAAGTAGTTTGTTGAGAAAACAAACATCTTCATTGCCGAACATTGTACTTTGTGAAATAAGCTCATTCGGTTCTAGGAATCAGTTGCTTTCCTACAAAGAAGGTTGAGTGCAGCAAGTTCACACTTTCCATGTAAATGTAATCTGAAAAGATGCACAACTTAGTAGATTGGCCTCATTTCTAAAGTAGTTTTTTTAGAAAACAAACATCTTCATTACCGAACACTGTACTATGTGAAATGAGCTAGTTCGATTCTAGGAATCACTTGCTTTCCTACGAAGAAGGTTGAGTGCAGCAAGTTCAAACTTTCCTACTTTGTGTAATCTAACAAGATGTACAAGTTAGTGGATTCGCCTCATTTCTAAAGTAGTTTCTTTAGAAAAGAAACATCTTCAGTACCGAACACTGTACTGTGTGAAATAGGTTAATTCGCTTCTAGGAATCTGTTGCTTTCCTACAAAGAAGGTTGAGTGCAGCAAGTTCAAACTTTCCTTGTTAATGTAATCTGAAAAGATGGCCTAGTTAGTAGATTTGACTTATTTGTAAAGTAGTTTGTTGAGAAAACAAACATCTTCATTGCCGAACATTGTACTGTGTGAAATAAGCTCATTCGGTTCTAGGAATCAGTTGCTTTCCTACAAAGAAGTTGAGTGCAGCAAGTTCAAACTTTCCTTGTTAATGTAATCTGAAAAGATGCACAAATTAGTAGATTGGCTTCATTTCTAAAGTAGTTTGTTTACAAAACAAACATCTTCATTCCCAAACACTGTACTATGTGAAATGAGCTAGTTTGATTCTAGGAATCACTTGCTTTCCTACGAAGAAGGTTGAGTGCAGCAAGTTCAAACTTTCCTACTTTGTGTAATCTAACAAGTTGTACAAGTTAGTGGAATCGCCTCATTTCTAAAGTAGTTTCTTTAGAAAAGAAAGATCTTCAGTACCGAACACTGTACTGTGTGAAATAAGTTAATTCGCTTCTAGGAATCAGTTTAATTTCTACGAAGAAGGTTGAGTGCAGCAAGTTCAAACTTTCCTTGTTAATGTAACCTCAAAAGATGGCCAAGTTATAACATTCGCCTCATTTGTAAAGTACTTTGTTGAGAAAACAAACATCTTCATTGCCGAACATTGTACTGTGTGAAATAAGCTCATTCGGTTCTACGAATCAGTTGCTTTCCTACAAAGAAGGTTGAGTGCAGCAAGTTCAAACTTTCCTTGTGAATGTAATCTGAAAAGAGGCACAACTTAGTAGATTGGCCTCATTTCTAAAGTAGTTTGTTTAGAAAACAAACATCTTCATTACCGAACACTGTACTATGTGAAATGAGCTAGTTCGATTCTAGGAATCACTTGCTTTCCTACGAAGAAGGTTGAGTGCAGCAAGTTCAAACTATCCTACTTTGTGTAATCTAACAAGATGTACAAGTTAGTGGATTCGCCTCATTTCTAAAGTAGTTTCTTTAGAAAAGAAACATCTTCAGTACCGAACACTGTACTGTTTGAAATAAGTTAATTCATTCTAGGAATCAGTTTAATTTCTACGAAGAAGGTTGACTGCAGCAAGTTCAAACTTTCCTTGTTAATGTAATCTCAAAAGATGGCCAAGGTAGAACATTCGCCTCATTTGTAAAGTACTTTGTTGAGAAAACAAACATCTTCATTGCCGAACATTGTACTGTGTGAAATAAACTCATTCGGTTCTAGGAATCATTTGCTTTCCTACAAAGAAGGTTGAGTGCAGCAAGTTCAAACTTTCCTTGTTAATGTAATCTCAAAAGATGCACAACGTAGTAGATTGGCCTCATTTCTAAAGTAGTTTCTTTAGAAAAGAAACATCTTCAGTACCGAACACTGTACTGTGTGAAATAAGTTAATTCGCTTCTAGGAATCAGTTTAATTTCTACGAAGAACATTGAGTGCAGCAAGTTCAAACTTTCCTTGTTAATGTAATCTAAAAAGATGCCCGAGTTTGAAGATTCGCCTCATTTGTAATGTAGTTTGCTTAGAAAACAAACATCTTCATTGCCGAACACTGTACTGTGTGAAATAAGTTCATTCCGTTCTAGGAATCAGTTGCTTTCCTACAAAGAAGGTTGAGTGCAGCAAGTTCAAACTTTCCTTGTTAATGTAATCTGAAAAGATGCACAACTTCGTAGATTGGCCTCATTTCTAAAGTAGTTTATTTAGAAAACAAACATCTTCATTACCGAACACTATACTATGTGAAATGAGCTAGTTCGATTCTAGGAATCACTTGCTTTCATACGAAGAAGGTTGAGGACAGCAAGTTCAAACTTTCCTAGTTTGTGTAATCTAACAAGATGTACAAGGTAGTGGATTCTCCTCATTTCTAAAGTAGTTTCTTTAGAAAAGAAACATCTTCAGTACCGAACACTGTACTGTGTGAAATAAGTTAATTCGCTTCTAGGAATCAGTTTAATTTCTACGAAGAAGGTTGAGTGCAGCAAGTTCAAACTTTCCTTGTTAATGTAATCTCAAAAGATGGCCAAGTTCGAAGATTCACCTCATTTGTAAAGTACTTTGTTGAGAAAACAAACGTCTTCATTGCCGAACATTGTACTGTGTGAAATAAGCTCATTCGGATCTAGCAATCAGTTGCTTTCCTACAAAGAAGGTTGAGTGCAGCAAGTTCAAACTTTCCTTGTTAATGTAATCTAAAAAGATGGCCAAGTTAGTAGATTCACCTCATTTGTAAAGTACTTTATTGAGAAAACAAACAACTTCAATGCCGAACATTGTACTGTGTGAAATAAGCTCATTCGGTTCTAGGAATCAGTTGCTTTCCTACAAAGAAGGCTGAGTGCAGCAACTTCAAACTTTCCTTGTTAATGTAATCTAAAAAGATGTCCAATTTAGTAGATTCGCCTCATTTGTAAAGTAGTTTCTTTAGAAAACAAACCTAAATTGCCAAACTTTGTACTTTGTGAAATGAGCTAATTCAGTTCTAGGAATCAGTTACCTTTCTACGAAGATGGTTGAGTTTAGCAAGTTCAAACTTTCCTTGTTAATGTGGTCTGAAAAGATGTCCAAGTTAGTAGATTTGCCTCATTGTTAAAGTAGTTTGTTGAGAAAACAAACATCTTCATAACCGAAAAATTGTACTGTGTGAACAAAGCTAATTTAGTTCTAGAATTCAGTTGCTTTCCTACAAAGAAGGTTGAATGTAGCCAGTTCAAACTTTCCTTGTTAATGTAATCTAAAAAGATGGCCAAGTTAGTAGATTCGACTCATTTGTAAAGTAGTTTTTTTAGAAAACAAACATCTTCATTGCTGAACATTATATTGTGTGAAATAAGCTCATTCGGTTTAGGAATCAGTTGCTTTCCTACAAAGAAGGTTGAGTGCAGCAAGTTCAAACTTTCCTTGTTAATGTAATCTGAAAAAGATGCACAACGTAGTAGATTGGCCTCATTTCTAAAGTAGTTTCTTTAGAAAGAAACATCTTCAGTACCAAACACTGTACTGTGTGAAATAAGTTAATTAAACTTCTAGGAATCAGTTTAATTTCTACAAAGAAGGTTGAGTGCAGCAAGTTCAAACTTTCCTTGTTTAATGTAATCTAAAAAGATGGACAACTTAGTATATTCGACTCATTTGTAAAGTAGTTTGTTGAGAAAACAAACATCTTCATTGCAGAACATTGTACTGTGTGAAATAAGCTCATTCGGTTCTAGGAATCAGTTGCTTTCCTACAAAGAAGGTTGAGTGCAGCAAGTTCAAACTTTCCTTGTTAATGTAATGTGAAAAGATGCACAACTTAGTAGATTGGCCTCATTTCTAAAGTAGATTGTTTAGAAAACAAACATCTTCATTACCGAACACTGTACTATGTGAAATGAGCTAGTTCGATTCTAGGAATCACTTGCTTTCCTACGAAGAAGTTTGAGTGCAGCAATTTCAAACTTTCCTAGTTTGTGTAACGTAACAGGATGTACAAGTTAGTGGATTCACCTCATTTCTAAAGTAGTTTCTTTAGAATAGAAACATCTTCAGTACCGAACACTGTACTGTGTGAAATAAGTTAATTCGCTTCTAGGAATCAGTTGCTTTCCTACAAGGAAGGTTGAGTGCAGCAAGTTCAAACTTTCCTTGTTAATGTAATCTAAAAAGATGGCCAAGTTAGTAGATTCGCCTCATTTGTAAAGTAGTTTCTTTAGAAAACAAACCTAAATTGCCAAAATTTGTACTTTGTGAAATGAGCTAATTCAGATCTAGGAATCAGTTTACTTTCTATGAAGATGGTTGAGTTTAGCAAGTTCAAACGTTCCTTGTTAATGTGGTCTGAAAAGATGTCCAAGTCAGAAGATTTGCCTCATTGGTAAAGTAGTTTGTTGAGAAAACAAACATCTTCATTACCGAACATTGTACTGTGTGAACAAAGCTAATTTAGTTCTAGAATTCAGTTGCTTTAATACAAAGAAGTTTGAATGTAGCCAGTTCAAACTTTCCTTGTTAATGTAACCTAAAAAGATGCACGACTTAGTAGATTGGCCTCATTTCTAAAGTAGTTTCTTTAGAAAACAAACATCTTCAGTACCGAACACTGTATTGTGTGAAATGAGTTAATTCGGCTTCTAGGAGTCAGTTTAATTTCTCTGAAGATGGTTGAGTGCAGGAAGTTCAAACTTTCCTTGTTTGTGTAATCTAACAAGATGTACAAGTTAGTGGATTCGCCTCATTTCTAACTTAGTTTCTTTAGAAAACAAACATCTTCAGTACCGAACACTGTACTGTGTGAAATAAGTTAATTCGGTTCTAGGAATCAGGTGCTTTCCTACAAAGAAGGTTGAGTGCAGCAAGTTCAAACTTTCCTACTTTGTGTAATCTAACAAGATGTACAAGTTAGTGGATTCGACTCATTTCTAAAGTAGTTTCTTTAGAAAAGAAACATCTTCAGTACCGAACACTGTACTGTGTGAAATAAGTTAATTCGCTTCTAGGAATCAGTTTAATTTCTACGAGGAAGGTTGAGAGCAGCAAGTTCAAACTTTCCTTGTTAATGTAATCTCAAAAGATGGCCAAGTTAGAAGATTCAGCTCATTTGTAAAGTACTTTGTTGAGAAAACAAACATCTTCATTGCCGAACATTGTACTGTGTGAAATAAGCTCATTCGGTTCTAGGAATCAGTTGCTTTCCTACAAAGAAGGTTGAGTGCAGCAAGTTCAAACTTTCCTTGTTAATGTAATCTAAAAAGATGGCCAAGTTAGTAGATTCGCCTCATTTGTAAAGTAGTTTCTTTAGAAGAAAAACCTAAATTGCCAAACTTTGTACTTTGTGAAATGAGCTAATTCAGTTCTAGGAATCAGTTTACTTTCTACGAAGATGGTTGAGTTTAGCAGGTTCAAACTTTCCTTGTTAATGTAATCTGAAAAGATATCAAGTTAGTAGATTTGCCTCATTGTTAAAGTAGTTTGTTGACAAAACAAACATCTTCATTGCGAACATTGTACTGTGTGAACAAAGCTAATTTAGTTCTAGAAATTCAGTTGCTTTCCTACAAAGAAGTTTGAATGCAGCCAGTTCAAACTTTCCTTGTTAATGTAACCTAAAAAGATGCACAACTTAGTAGATTGGCCTCATTTCTAAAATAGTTTCTTTAGAAAACAAACATCTTCATTACCGAACACTGTACTGTGTGAAATGAGCTAATTCGGTTCTAGGAGTCAGGAAATTTCCTACAAAAGAATGTTGAGTGCAGGAAGTTCAAACTTTCCTAGTTTGTGTAATAAACAAGATGTACAAGTTAGTGGATTCGCCTCATTTCTAAAGTAGTTTCTTTGGAAAAGAAACATCTTCAGTACCGAACACTGTACCGTGTGAAATAAGTTAATTCGCTTCTAAGAATCAGTTTAATTTCTACGAAGAAGGTTGAGTGCAGGAAGTTCAAACTTTCCTTGTTAAGGTAATCTCAAAAGATGGCCAAGTTAGAAGATTCGCCTCATTTGTAAAGTACTTTGTTGAGATAACAAATGTCTTCATTGCCGAACATTGTACTTTGTGAAATAAGCTCATTTGGTTCTAGGAATCAGTTGCTTTCCTACAAAGAAGGTGGGGTGCAGCAAGTTCAAACTTTCCTTGTTAATGTGGTCTGAAAAGATGTCCAAGTTAGTAGATTTGCCTCAATGGTAAAGTAGTTTGTGGAGAAAACAAACATCTTCATTGCCGAACATTGTACTGTGTGAACAAAGCTAATTTAGTTCTAGAATTCAGTTGCTTTCCTACAAAGAAGTTTGAATGTAGCCAGTTCAAACTTTCCTTGTTAATGTAACCTAAAAAGATGCACGACTTAGTAGATTGGCCTCATTTCTAAAGTAGTTTCTTTAGAAAAGAAACATCTTCAGTACCGAACACTGTACTGTGTGAAATGAGTTAATTCGCTTCTAGGAGTCAGGTTAATTTCTACGAAGAATGTTGAGTGCAGGAAGTACAAACTTTCCTAGTTTGTGTAATCTAACAGGATGTACAAGTTAGTGGATTCGCATCATTTGTAAATTAGTTTTTTTAGAAAAGAAACATCTTCAGTACTGAACACTGTACTGTGTGAAATAAGTTAATTCGGTTCTAGGAATCAAGTGCTTCCTACAAAGAAGGTTGAGTGCAGCAAGTTCAAACTTTCCTTGTTAATGTAATCTAAAAAGATGGCCAAGTTAGTAGATTCGACTCAATTGTAAAGTATTTGGTTGAGAAAACAAACATCTTCATTGCCGAACATTGTACTGTGTGAAATAAGCTCATTCGGTTCTAGGAATCAGTTGCTTTCCTACAAAGAAGGTTGAGTGCAAAAAGTTCAAACTTTCCTTGTTAATGTAATCTAAAAAGATGGCCAAGTTAGTAGATTCGCCTCATTTGTAAAGTAGTTTTTTGAGAAAACAAACATCTTAATTACCGAACATTGTACTGTGTGAAATAAGCTCATTCGGTTCTAGGAATCAGTTACTTTCCTTCAAAGAAGGTTGAGTGCAGCAACTTCAAACTTTCCTTGTTAATGTAATAAAAAGATGGCCAAGTTAGTAGATTCGACTCATTTGTAAAGTAGTTTGTTGAGAAAACAAACATCTTCATTGCCGAACATTGTACTGTGTGAAATAAGCTCATTCGGTTCTAGGAATCAGTTGCTTTCCTACAAAGAAGGTTGAGTGCAGCAAGTTCAAACTTTCCTTGTTAATGTAATCTAAAAATTTGGGCAAGTTAGTAGATTCGACTCAATTGTAAAGTAGTTTGTTGGGAAAACAAACATCTTCATTGCCGAACATTGTACTGGATGAAATAAGCTTATTCGGTTCTAGGAATCAGTTGCTTTCCTACAAAGAAGGTTGAGTGCAGCAAGTTCAAACTTTCCTTGTTAATTTAATCTGAAAAGATGCACAACGTAGTAGATTGGCCTCATTTCTAAAGTAGTTTCTTTAGAAAAGAAATATCTTCCGTACCAAACACTGTACTATGTGAAATGAGCTAGTTCGATTCTAGGAATCACTTGCTTTCCTATAAAGATGGTTGAGTGCAGCAAGTTCAAACGTTCCGACTTTGTGTAATCTAACAAGATATACAAGTTAGTGGATTCACCTCATTTCTAAAGTAGTTTCTTTAGAAAAGAAAAATCTTCAGTACCGAACACTGTACTGTGTGAAATAAGTTAATTCGCTTCTAGGAATCAGTTTAATTTCTACGAAGAAGGTTGAGTACAGCAAGTTCAAACTTTCCTTGTTAATGTAATCTGAAAAGATGCACAACGTAGTAGTTTGGCCTCATTTCTAAAGTAGTTTCTTTAGAAAACAAATCTTCAGTACCGAACACTGTACTGTGTGAAATAAGTTAATTCGCTTCTAGGAATCAGTTTAATTTCTACGAAGAAGGTTGAGTGCAGCAAGTTCAAACTTTCCTTGTTAATGTAATCTAAAAAGATGGCCAAGTTAGAAGATTCTCCTCATTTGTAAAGTACATTGTTGAGAAACCAAACATCTTCATTGCCGAACTTTGTACTGTGTGAAATAAGCTCATTCGGTTCTAGGAATCAGTTGGTTTCCTACAATGAAGGTTGAGTGCAGGATGTTCAAACTTTCCTTGTTAATAAAATCTGAAAAGATGCACAACATAGTATATTGGACTCATTTCTAAAGTAGTTTGTTTAGAAAACAAACATCTTCATTACCGAACACTGTACTATGTGAAATGAGCTAGTTCGATTATAGGAATCACTTGCTTTCCTACGAAGAAGGTTGAGTGCAGCAAGTTCAAACTTTCCTACTTTGTGTAATCTATCAAGATGTACAAGTTAGTGGATTCGCCTCATTTCTAAAGTAGTTTCTTTAGAAAAGAAACATCTTCAGTACCGAACACTGTACTGTGTGAAATAAGTTAATTCGCTTCTAGGAATCAGTCTAATTTCTACGAAGAAGGTTGAGTGCAGCCAGTTCAAACTTTCCTTGTTAATGTAATCTCAAAAGATGGCCAAGTTAGAACATTCGCTTCATTTGTAACGTACTTTATTGAGAAAACAAACATCTTCATTGCCGAACATTGTACTGTGTGAAATAAGCTCATTCGGTTCTAGGAATCTGTTGCTTTCCTACAAAGAAGGTTGAGTGCAGCAAGTCAAACTTTCCTTGTTAATGTAATCTAAAAAGATGGCCAAGTTAGTAGATTCGACTCATTTGTAAAGTACTTTGTTGAGAAAACAAACATCTTCATTGCCGAACATTGTACTGTGTGAAATAAGCTCATTCGGTTCTAGGAATCAGTTGCTTTCCTACAAAGAAGGTTGAGTGCAGCAAGTTCAAACTTTCCTTGTTAATGTAATCTGAAAAGATGCACAACGTAGTAGATTGGCCTCATTTCTAAAGTAGTTTCTTTAGAAAAGAATCATCTTCAGTACCGAACACTGTACTGTGTGAAATAAGTTAATTCACTTCTAGGAATCAGTTTAATTTCTACGAAGAAGGTTGAATGCAGCAAGTTCAAACTTTCCTTGTTAATGTAATCTAAAAAGATGGCCAAGTTAGAAGATTCGCCTCATTTGTAAATTACATTGTTGAGAAAACAAACATCTTCATTGCCGAACATTGTACTGTGTGAAATAATCTCATTCGGTTCTATGAATCAGTTGCTATCCTACAAAGAAGGTTAAGTGCAGCAAGTTCAAACTTTCCTTGTTAATGTAATCTGAAAAGATGCACAACTTAGTAGATTGGCCTCATTTCTAAAGCAGTTTGTTTAGAAAACAAACATCTTCATTACCGAACACTGTGCTATATGAAATGAGCTAGTTCGATTCTAGGAATCACTTGCTTTCCAACGAAGAAGGTTGAGTGCAGCAAGTTCAAACTTTCCTAGTTTGTTTAATCTAACAAGATGTACAAGTTAGTGGATTCGCCTCATTTCTAAAGTAGTTTCTTTAGAAAAGAAACACCTTCAGTACCGAACACTGTACAGTGTGAAATAAGTTAATTCGCTTCTAAGAATCAGTTTAATTTCTACGAAGAAGGTTGAGTGCAGCAAGTTCAAACTTTCCTTGTTAATGTAATCTCAAAAGATGGCCAAGTTAGAAGATTCACCTCTTTTGTAAAGTACTTTGTTGAGATAACAAATGTCTTCATTGCCGAACATTGTACTTTGTGAAATAAGCTCATTCGGTTCTAGGAATCAGTTGCTTTCCTACAAAGAAGGTGGGGTGCAGCAAGTTCAAACTTTCCTTGTTAATGTAATCAAAAAGATGGCCAACTTAGTAGATTCGCCTCATTTGTAAAGTAGTTTGTTGAGAAAATTAACATCTTTATTGCCGAACATTGGACTGTGTGAAATAAGCTCATTCGCTTCTAGGAATAGGTTGCTTTCCTACAAAGAAGGTTGAGTGCAGCAAGTTCAAACTTTCCTTGTTAATGTAATCTAAAAAGGTGGCCAAGTTAGTAGATTCGCCTCATTTGTAAAGTAGTTTGTTGAGAAAATTAACTTCTTTATTGCCGAACATTGTACTGTGTGAAATAAGCTCATTCGGTTCTAGGAATCAGTTGCTTTCCTACAAAGAAGGTTGAGTGCAGCAACTTCAAACTTTCCTTGTTAATGTAATCTAAAAAGATGTCCAAGTTAGTACATTTGCCTCATTTCTAAAGTAGTTTCTTTATAAAACAATCCTAAATTGCCAAACTTTGTACTTTGTGAATTGAGCTAATTGAGTTCTAGGAATCAGTTTACTTTCTACGAAGATGGTTGAGTTTAGCAAGTTCAAGCTTTCCTTGTTAATGTGGTCTGAAAAGATGTCCAAGTTAGTAGATTTGCCTCAATGGTAAAGTAGTTTGTGGAGAAAACAAACATCTTCATTGCCGAACATTGTACTGTGTGAACAAAGCTAATTTAGTTCTAGAATTCAGTTGCTTTCCTACAAAGAAGTTTGAATGTAGCCAGTTCAAACTTTCCTTGTTAATGTAACCTAAAAAGATGCACGACTTAGTAGATTGGCCTCATTTCTAAAGTAGTTTCTTTAGAAAAGAAACATCTTCAGTACCGAACACTGTACTGTATGAAATGAGTTAATTCGCTTCTAGGAGTCAGGGAAATTTCTACGAAGAATGTTGAGTGCAGGAAGTACAAACTTTCCTAGTTTGTGTAATCTAACAAGATGTACAAGTTAGTGGATTCGCATCATTTGTAAATTAGTTTCTTTAGAAAACAAACATCTTCAGTACCGAACACTGTACTGTGTGAAATAAGTTAATTCGGTTCTAAGAATCAGGTGCTTCCTACAAAGAAGGTAGAGTGCAGCAAGTTCAAACTTTCCTTGTTAATGTAATCTGAAAAGATGCACAACTTAGTAGATTGGCCTCATTTCTAAAGCAGTTTGTTTAGAAAACAAACATCTTCATTACCGAACACTGTGCTATATGAAATGAGCTAGTTCGATTCTAGGAATCACTTGCTTTCCAACGAAGAAGGTTGAGTGCAGCAAGTTCAAACTTTCCTAGTTTGTTTAATCTAAAAAGATGTACAAGTTAGTGGATTCGCCTCATTTCTAAAGTAGTTTCTTTAGAAAAGAAACACCTTCAGTACCGAACACTGTACAGTGTGAAATAAGTTAATTCGCTTCTAAGAATCAGTTTAATTTCTACGAAGAAGGTTGAGTGCAGCAAGTTCAAACTTTCCTTGTTAATGTAATCTAAAAAGATGGCCAAGTTAGTAGATTCGCCTCATTTGTAAAGTAGTTTGTTGAGAAAATTTAACTTCTTTATAGCCGAACATTGTACTGTGTGAAATAAACTCATTCGGTTCTAGGAATCAGTTGCTTTCCTACAAAGAAGGTTGAGTGCAGCAACTTCAAACTTTCCTTGTTAATGTAATCTAAAAAGATGTCCAAATTAGTACATTTGCCTCATTTCTAAAGTAGTTTCTTTATAAAACAATCCTAAATTGCCAAACTTTGTACTTTGTGAATTGAGCTAATTGAGTTCTAGGAATCAGTTTACTTTCTACGAAGATGGTTGAGTTTAGCAAGTTCAAGCTTTCCTTGTTAATGTGGTCTGAAAAGATGTCCAAGTTAGTAGATTTGCCTCAATGGTAAAGTAGTTTGTGGAGAAAACAAACATCTTCATTGCCGAACATTGTACTGTGTGAACAAAGCTAATTTAGTTCTAGAATTCAGTTGCTTTCCTACAAAGAAGTATGAATGTAGCCAGTTCAAACTTTCCTTGTTAATGTAACCTAAAAAGATGCACGACTTAGTAGATTGGCCTCATTTCTAAAGTAGTTTCTTTAGAAAAGAAACATCTTCAGTACCGAACACTGTACTGTATGAAATGAGTTAATTAAACTCTAGGAGTCAGGTAAATTTCTACGAAGAATGTTGAGTGCAGGAAGTACAAACTTTCCTAGTTTGTGTAATCTAACAAGATGTACAAGTTAGTGGATTCGCAGCATTTGTAAATTAGTTTCTTTAGAAAACAAAGATGGCCAAGTTAGTAGATTCGACTCAATTGTAAAGTAGTTTGTTGAGAAAACAAACATCTTCATTGCCGAACATTGTACTGTGTGAAATAAGCTCATTCGGTTCTAGGAATCAGTTGCTTTCCTACAAAGAAGGTTGAGTGCAGCAAGTTCAAACTTTCCTTGTTAATGTAATCTAAAAAGATGGCCAAGTTAGTAGATTCGACTCATTTTTAAAGTAGTTTGTTGAGAAAACAAACATCTTCATTGCCGAACATTGTACTGTGTGAAATAAGCTCATTCGGTTCTAGGATTCAGTTACTTTCCTTCAAAGAAGGTTGAGTGCAGCAACTTCAAACTTTCCTTGTTAATGTAATCTAAAAAGATGGCCAAGTTAGTAGATTCGCCTCAATTGTAAAGTCGTTTGTTGAGAACACAAACATCTTCATTGCCGAACATTGTACTGTGTGAAATAAGCTCATTCGGTTCTAGGAATCAGTTGCTTTCCTACAAAGAAGGTTGAGTGCAGCAAGTTCAAACTTTCCTTGTTAATGTAATCTGAAAAGATGCACAACGTAGTAGATTGGCCTCATTTCTAAAGTAGTTTCTTTAGAAAAGAAACATCTTCAGTACCGAACACTGTACTGTGTGAAATAAGTTAATTCACTTCTAGGAATCAGTTTAATTTCTACGAAGAAGGTTGAGTGCAGCAAGTTCAAACTTTCCTTGTTAATGTAATCTAAAAAGATGGCCAAGTTAGTAGATTGGCCTCATTTGTAAATACATTGTTGAGAAAACAAACATCTTCATTGCGAACATTGTACTGTGTGAAATAATCTCATTCAGTTCTATGAATCAGTTGCTATCCTACAAAGAAGGTTAAGTGCAGCAAGTTCAAACTTTCCTTGTTAATGTAATCTGAAAAGATGCACAACTTAGTAGATTGGCCTCATTTCTAAAAGTAGTTTGTTTAGAAAACAAACATCTTCATTACCGAACACTGTACTATATGAAATGAGCTAGTTCGATTCTAGGAATCACTTGCTTTCCAACAAAGAAGGTTGAGTGCAGCAAGTTCAAACTTTCCTAGTTTGTTTAATCTAACAAGATGTACAAGTTAGTGGATTCGCCTCATTTCTAAAGTAGTTTCTTTGGAAAAGAAACATCTTCAGTACCGAACACTGTACAGTGTGAAATAAGTTAATTCGCTTCTAAGAATCAGTTTAATTTCTACGAAGAAGGTTGAGTGCAGCAAGTTCAAACTTTCCTTGTTAATGTAATCTCAAAAGATGGCCAAGTTAGAAGATTCGCCTCTTTTGTAAAGTACTTTGTTGAGATAACAAATGTCTTCATTGCCGAACATTGTACTTTGTGAAATAAGCTCATTCGGTTCTAGGAATCAGTTGCTTTCCTACAAAGAAGGTGGGGTGCAGCAAGTTCAAACTTTCCTTGTTAATGTAATCAAAAAGATGGCCAACTTAGTAGATTCGCCTCATTTGTAAAGTAGTTTGTTGAGAAAATTAACATCTTTATTGCCGAACATTGTACTGTGTGAAATAAGCTCATTCATTTCTAGGAATCAGTTGCTTTCCTACAACGAAGGTTGAGTGCAGCAAGTTCAAACTTTCCTTGTTAATGTAATCTAAAAAGATGGCCAAGTTAGTAGATTCGCCTCATTTGTAAAGTAGTTTGTTGAGAAAATTAACTTCTTTATTGCCGAACATTGTACTGTGTGAAATAAGCTCATTCGGTTCTAGGAATCAGTTGCTTTCCTACAAAGAAGGTTGAGTGCAGCAACTTCAAACTTTCCTTGTTAATGTAATCTAAAAAGATGTCCAAGTTAGTACATTTGCCTCATTTCTAAAGTAGTTTCTTTATAAAACAAACATCTAAATTGCCAAACTTTGTACTTTGTGAATTGAGCTAATTGAGTTCTAGGAATCAGTTTACTTTCTCCAAAGATGGTTGAGTTTAGCAAGTTCAAGCTTTCCTTGTTAATGTAATCTGAAAAGATGTCCAAGTTAGTAGATTTGCCTCAATGGTAAAGTAGTTTGTGGAGAAAACAAACATCTTCATTACCGAACATTGTACTGTGTGAACAAAGCTAATTTAGTTCTAGAATTCAGTTGCTTTCCTACAAAGAAGTTTGAATGCAGCCAGTTCAAACTTTCCTTGTTAATGTAACCTAAAAGATGCACAACTTAGTAGATTGGCCTCATTTCTAAAGTAGTTTCTTTAGAAAAGAAACATCTTCAGTACCGAACACTGTACTGTGTGAAATGAGTTAATTCGCTTTTTTAGGAGTTTAAATTTCTACGAAGAATGTTGAGTGCAGGAAGTACAAACTTTCCTAGTTTGTGTAATCTAACAAGATGTACAAGTTAGTGGATTTCGCATCATTTGTAAATTAGTTTCTTTAGAAAACAAACATCTTCATTGCCAAACACTGTACTGTGTGTGAAATAAGTTAATTCGGTTCTAAGAATCAGGTGCTTCCTACAAAGAAGGTTGAGTGCAGCAAGTTCAAACTTTCCTTGTTAATGTAATCTGAAAAGATGCACAACTTAGTAGATTGGCCTCATTTCTAAAGCAGTTTGTTTAGAAAACAAACATCTTCATTACCGAACACTGTACTATATGAAATGAGCTAGTTCGATTCTAGGAATCACTTGCTTTCCAACAAAGAAGGTTGAGTGCAGCAAGTTCAAACTTTCTAGTTTGTTTAATCTAACAAGATGTACAAGTTAGTGGATTCGCCTCATTTCTAAAGTAGTTTCTTTAGAAAAGAAACACCTTCAGTACCCTAACACTGTACAGTGTGAAATAAGTTAATTAAACTTCTTGAATCAGTTTAATTTCTACGAAGAAGGTTGAGTGCAGCAAGTTCAAACTTTCCTTGTTAATGTAATCTCAAAAGATGGCCAAGTTAGAAGATTCGCCTCTTTTGTAAAGTACTTTGTTGAGATAACAAATGTCTTCATTGCCGAACATTGTACTTTGTGAAATAAGCTCATTCGGTTCTAGGAATCAGTTGCTTTCCTACAAAGAAGGTGGGGTGCAGCAAGTTCAAACTTTCCTTGTTAATGTAATCAAAAAGATGGCCAACTTAGTAGATTCGCCTCATTTGTAAAGTAGTTTGTTGACAAAATTAACATCTTTATTGCCGAACATTGTACTGTGTGGAATAAGCTCATTCGCTTCTAGGAATAGGTTGCTTTCCTACAAAGAAGGTTGAGTGCAGCAAGTTCAAACTTTCCTTGTTAATGTAATCTAAAAAGATGGCCAAGTTAGTAGATTCGCCTCATTTGTAAAGTAGTTTGTTGAGAAAATTAACTTCTTTATTGCCGAACATTGTACTGTGTGAAATAAACTCATTCGGTTCTAGGAATCAGTTGCTTTCCTACAAAGAAGGTTGAGTGCAGCAACTTCAAACTTTCCTTGTTAATGTAATCTAAAAAGATGTCCAAATTAGTACATTTGCCTCATTTCTAAAGTAGTTTCTTTATAAAACAATCCTAAATTGCCAAACTTTGTACTTTGTGAATTGAGCTAATTGAGTTCTAGGAATCAGTTTACTTTCTACGAAGATGGTTGAGTTTAGCAAGTTCAAGCTTTCCTTGTTAATGTGGTCTGAAAAGATGTCCAAGTTAGTAGATTTGCCTCAATGGTAAAGTAGTTTGTGGAGAAAACAAACATCTTCATTGCCGAACATTGTACTGTGTGAACAAAGCTAATTTAGTTCTAGAATTCAGTTGCTTTCCTACAAAGAAGTTTGAATGTAGCCAGTTCAAACTTTCCTTGTTAATGTAACCTAAAAAGATGCACGACTTAGTAGATTGGCCTCATTTCTAAAGTAGTTTCTTTAGAAAAGAAACATCTTCAGTACCGAACACTGTACTGTATGAAATGAGTTAATTCGCTTCTAGGAGTCAGGTAAATTTCTACGAAGAATGTTGAGTGCAGGAAGTACAAACTTTCCTAGTTTGTGTAATCTAACAAGATGTACAAGTTAGTGGATTCGCAGCATTTGTAAATTAGTTTCTTTAGAAAACAAAGATGGCCAAGTTAGTAGATTCGACTCAATTGTAAAGTAGTTTGTTGAGAAAACAAACATCTTCATTGCCGAACATTGTACTGTGTGAAATAAGCTCATTCGGTTCTAGGAATCAGTTGCTTTCCTACAAAGAAGGTTGAGTGCAGCAAGTTCAAACTTTCCTTGTTAATGTAATCTAAAAAGATGGCCAAGTTAGTAGATTCAACTCATTTGTAAAGTAGTTTGTTGAGAAAACAAACATCTTCATTGCCGAACATTGTACTGTGTGAAATAAGCTCATTCGGTTCTAGGAATCAGTTACTTTCCTTCAAAGAAGGTTGAGTGCAGCAACTTCAAACTTTCCTTGTTAATGTAATCTAAAAAGATGGCCAAGTTAGTAGATTCGCCTCAATTGTAAAGTCGTTTGTTGAGAACACAAACATCTTCATTGCCGAACATTGTACTGTGTGAAATAAGCTCATTCGGTTCTAGGAATCAGTTGCTTTCCTACAAAGAAGGTTGAGTGCAGCAAGTTAAAACTTTCATTGTTAATGTAATCTGAAAAGATGCACAACGTAGTAGATTGGCCTCATTTCTAAAGTAGTTTCTTTAGAAAAGAAACATCTTCAGTATCGAACACTGTACTGTGTGAAATAAGTTAATTCGCTTCTAGGAATCAGTTTAATTTCTACGAAGAAGGTTGAGTGCAGCAAGTTCAAAGTTTCTTTGTTAATGTAATCTAAAAAGATGGCCAAGTTAGTATATGCAACTCATTTGTAAAGTAGTTTGTTGAGAAAACAAACATCTTCATTGCCGAACATTGTACTGTGTGAAATAAGCACATTCGGTTCTAGGAATCAGTTGCTTTCCTACAAAGAAGGTTGAGAGCAGCAAGTTCAAACTTAGCTTGTTAATGTAATCTAAAAAGATGGCCAAGTTAGTAGATTCTACTCATTTGTAAAGTAGTTTGTTGAGAAAACAAACATCTTCATTGTCGAACATTGTACTGTGTGAAATAAGGTCATTCGGTTCTAGGAATCAGTTGCTTTCCTACAAAGAAGGTTAAGTGCAGCAAGTTCAAACTTTCCTTGTTAATGTAATCTAAAAAGATGCACAACTTAGTAGATGGGCCTTATTTCTAAAGTAGTTTTTTAGAAAAAAACATCTTCATTACCGAACACTGTACTATGTGAAATGAGCTAGTTCGATTCTAGGAATCACTTGCTTTCCTACGAAGAAGGCTGAGTGCAGCAAGTTCAAACTTTCCCACTTTTGTAATATAACAAGATGTACGAGTTAGTGGATTCGCCTCATTTCTAAAGTAGTTTCTTTAGAAAAGATACATCTACAGTACCGAACACTGTACTGTCTGAAATAAGTTAATTCGCTTCTAGGAATCAGTTTAATTTCTACGAAGAAGGTTGAGTGCAGCAAGTTCAAACGTTCCTTGTTAATGTAATCGAAAAAGATCGCGAAGTTAGTAGATTCGCCTCATTATTAAAGTAGTATGTTGAGAAAACAAACATCTTCATTGCCGAACATTGTACTGTGTGAAATAAGCTCATTCGGATCTAGGAATCAGTTGCTTTCTTACAAAGAAGGTTGAGTGCAGCAAGTTCAAACTTTCCTTGTTAATGTAATCTAAAAATATTGCCAAGTTAGTAGATTCGACTCATTTGTAAAGTAGTTTGTTGAGAAAAAAAACATCTTCATTGCCGAACATTGTACTGTGTGAAATAAGCTCATTCGGTTGTAGGAAACAGTTGCTTTCCTCCAAAGAAGGTTAAGTGTAGCAAGTTCTAACTTTCCTTGTTAATGTAATCTGAAAAGATGCACAACGTAGTAGATTGTCCTCATTTCTGAAGTAGTTTCTTTAGAAAACAAACATCTTCATTACCGAACACTGTACTGTGTGAAATAAGTTAATCCGCTTCTAGGAATCAGTTTAATTTCTACGAAGAAGGTTGAGTGCACCAAGTTCAAACTTTCCTTGTTAATGTAATCTGAATAGATGCACAACGTAGTAGATTGGCCTCATTTCTAAAGTAGTTTCTTTACAAAAGAAACATCTTCAGTACCGAACACTGTACTGTGTGAAATAAGTTAATTCGCTTCTAGGAATCAGTTTAATTTCTACGAAGAAGGTTGAGTGCAGCAAGTTCAAACATTCCTTGTTAATGTAATCTAAAAAGATGGCCAAGTTAGAAGATTCGCATCATTTGTAAAGTACTTTGTTGAGAAAACAAACATCTTCATTGCCGAACATTGTACTGTGTGAAATAAGCTCATTCGGTTCTAGGAATCAGTTGCTTTCCTACAAAGAAGGTTGAGTGCAGCAAGTTCAAACTTTCCTTGTTAATGTAATCTAAAAGGATGGCCAAGTTAGTAGATTCGACTCATTTGTAAAGTAGTTTGTTGAGAAAACAAACATCTTCATTGCCGAACATTGTACTGGGTGAAATAAGCTCATTCGGTTTTAGGAATCAGTTGCTTTCCTACAAAGAAGGTTGAGTGCAGCAAGTTCAAACTTTCTTGGTTAATGTAATCTGAAAAGATGCACAACGTAGTAGATTGGCCTCATTTCTAAAATAGTTTCTTTAGAAAAGAAGCATCTTCAGTACCGAACACTGTACTGTGTGAAATAAGTTAATTCGCTTCTTGGAATCAGTTTAATTTCCTACGAAGCAGGTTGAGTGCAGCAAGTTCAAACTTTCCTTGTTAATGTAATCTCAAAAGATGGCCAAGTTAGAAGATTTGCCTCATTTTAAAGTACTTTGTTGAGAAAACAAACATCTTCATTGTCGAACATTGTACTGTGTGAAATAAGCTCATTTGGTTCTAGGAATCAGTTGCTTTCCTACAAAGAAGGTTGAGTGCAGCAAGTTCAAACTTTCCTTGTTAATGTAATCTGAAAAGATGCACAACTTAGTAGATTGGCCTCATTTCTAAAGTAGTTTGTTTAGAAAACAAACATCTTCATTACCGAACACTGTACTATGTGAAATGAGCTAGTTCGATTCTAGGAATCACTTGCTTTCCTACGAAGAAGGTTCAGTGCAGCAAGTTCAAACTTTCATAATTTGTGTAATGTAACAAGATGTACAAGTTAGTGGATTCGCCTCATTTCTAAAGTAATTACTTTAGAAAAGAAACATCTTCAGTACCAAACACTGTACTGTGTGAAATAAGTTAATTCGCTTCTAGGAATCAGTTTAATTTCTACGAAGAAGGTTGAGTGCAGCAAGTTCAAACATTCCTTGCTAATGTAACCTCAACAGATGGCCAAGTTAGAAGATTCGCCTCATTTGTAAAGTACTTTGTTGAGAAAACAAACATCTTCATTGCCGAACATTGTACTGTGTGAAATAAGCTCATTCAGTTCTAGGAATCAGTTTCTTTCCTACAAAGAAGGTTGAGTGCAGCAAGTTCAAACTTACCTTGTTAATGTAATCTAAAAAGATGGCCAAGTTAGTAGATTCGCCTCATTTGTAAAGTAGTTTGTTGAGAAAACAAACATCTTCATTGCCGAACATTGTACTGTGTGAAATAAGCTCATTCGGTTCTAGGAATCAGTTGCTTTCCTACAAAGAAGGTTGAGTGCACCAAGTTCAAACTTTCCTTGTTAATGTAATCTGAAAAGATGCACAACTTAGTAGAATAGCCTCATTTCTAAAGTAGTTTGTTTAGAAAACAAACATCTTCATTACCGAACACTGTACTGTGTGAAATGAGCTAGTTCGATTCTAGGAATCACTTGATTTCCTACGAAGAAGGTTGAGTGCAGCAAGTTCAAACTTTCCTACTTTGTGTAATCTAACAAGATGTACAAGTTAGTGGATTCGCCTCATTTCTAAAGTAGTTTCTTTAGAAAAGAAACATCTTCAGTACCGAACACTGTTCTGTGTGAAATAAGTTAATTCGCTTCTAGGAATCAGTATAATTTCTACGAAGAAGGTTGAGTGCAGCAAGTTCAAACTTTCCTTGTTAATGTAATCTCAAAAGATGGCCAAGTTAGAAGATTCGCCTCATTTGTAACGTACTTTCTTGAGAAAACAAACATCTTCATTGCCGAACATTGTACTGTGTGAAATAAGCTCATTTGGTTCTAGGAATCAGTTGCTTTCCTTCAAAGAAGGTTACGTGCAGCAAGTTCAATCTTTCCTTGTTAATATAATCTGAAAAGATGCACAACGTAGTAGATTGGCCTCATTTCTAAAGTTGTTTCTTTAGAAAAGAAACATCTTCAGTATCGAACACTGTACTGTGTGAAATATGTTAATTCTCTTCTAGGAAACAGTTTAATTTCTACAAAGAAGGTTGAGTGCAGCAAGTTCAAACTTTCCTTGTTAATGTAATCTAAAAAGATGGCCAAGTTAGTAGATTCGCCTCATTTGTAAAGTAGTTTGTTGAGAAAACAAACATCTTCATTGCCGAACATTGTACTGTGTGAAATAAGCACATTCGGTTCTAGGAATCAGTTGCTTTCCTACAAAGAAGGTTGAGTGCAGCAAGTTCAAACTTTCCTTGTTAATGTATTCTAAAAAGATTGCCAAAATAGAAGATTCGCCTCATTTATAAAGTACTTTGTTGAGAAAACAAACATCTTCATTGCTGAACATTGTACTTTGTGAAATAAACTCATTCGGTTCTAGGAATCAGTTGCTTTCCTACAAAGAAGGTTGAGTGCAGCAAGTTCAAATTTTCCTTGTTAATGTAATCTAAAAAGATGGCCAAGTTAGTAGATTCGACTCATTTGTAAAGTAGTTTGTTGAGACAAGAAACATCTTCATTGCCGAACATTGTACTGTGTGAAATGAGCTCATTCGGTTCTAGGAATCAGTTGCTTTCCTACAAAGAAGGTTGAGTGCAGAAAGTTCAAACTTTCCTTGTTAATATAATCTAAAAAGATGGCCAAGTTAGTAGATTCGCCTCATTTGTAAAGTAGTTTGTTGAGAAAAGAAACATCTTCATTGCCGAACATTGTACTGTGTGAAATAAGCTCATTCGGTTCTAGGAATCAGTTGCTTTCCTACAAAGAAGGTTGAGTGCAGCAAGTTCAAACTTTCCTTGTTAATGTAATCTGAAAAGATGCACAACTTAGTAGATTGGCCTCATTTCTAAAGCAGTTTGTTTAGAAAACAAACATCTTCATTACCTAAACATTGTACTATGTGAAATAAGCTAGTTCGATTCTAGGAATCACTTGCTTTCCTACAAAGAAGGTTGAGTGCAGCAAGTTCAAACTTTCCTAATTTGTGTAATGTAACAAGATGTACACAAGTTAGTGGATTCGCCTCATTTCTAAAGTAATTACTTTAGAAAACAAACATCTTCAGTACCGAACACTGTACTGTGTGAAATAAGTTAATTCGTTCTAGGAATCACTTTAATTTCTACAAGAAGGTTGAGTGCAGCAAGTTCAAACATTCCTTGTTAATGTAACTAACAAGATGGCCAAGTTAGAAGATTCGCCTCATTTGTAAAGTAGTTTGTTGAGAAAACAAACATCTTCATTGCCGAACATTGTACTGTGTGAAATAAGCTCATTCAGTTCTAGGAATCAGTTTCTTTCCTACAAAGAAGGTTGAGTGCAGCAAGTTCAAACTTTCCTTGTTAATGTAATCTAAAAAGATGCACAACTTAGTAGATTGGCCTCATTTCTAAAGTAGTTTGTTTAGAAAACAAACATCTTCATTACCGAACACTGTACTATGTGAAATGAGCTAGTTCGATTCTAGGAATCACTTGCTTTCCTACAAAGAAGGTTGAGTGCAGCAAGTTCAAACTTTCCTAGTTTGTGTAATCTAACAAGATGTACAAGTTAGTGGATTCGCCTCATTTCTAAAGTAGTTTCTTTAGAAAACAAACATCTTCAGTACCGAAACACTGTACTGTGTGAAATAAGTTAATTCCTTCTAGGAATCAGTTTAATTTCTACAAAGAAGGTTGAGTGCAGCAAGTTCAAACATTCCCTTGTTTGTGTAATCTAACAAGATGTACAAGTTAGTAGATTCGCCTCATTTGTAAAGTAGTTTGTGGAAAAAACAAACATCTTCATTGCCGAACATTGTACTGTGTGAAATAAGCTCATTCGGTTTTAGGAATTCAGTTGCTTTCCACAAAGAAGGTTGAGTGCAGCAAGTTCAAACTTTGCTTGTTAATGTAATCTGAAAAGATGCACAACGTAGTAGATTGGCCTCATTTCTAAAGTAGTTTCTTTAGAAAACAAACATCTTCATTACCGAACACTGTACTGTGTGAAATAAGTTAATTCGCTTCTAGGAATCACTTTAATTACTACAAAGAAGGTTGAGTGCAGCAAGTTCAAACTTTCCTTGTTAATGTAATCTAAAAAGATGGCCAAGTTAGAAGATTCGCCTCATTTGTAAAGTAGTTTGTTGAGAAAAACAAACATCTTCATTGACCAAACATTGTACTGTGTGAAATAAGCTCTCATTCGGTTCTAGGAATCACTTGCTTTCCTATAAAGAAGGTTGAGTGCAGCAAGTTCAAACTTTCCTTGTTAATGTAATCTAAAAAGATGCACAACTTAGTAGATTTGCCTGATTTCTAAAGTAGTTTGTTTAGAAACAAACATCTGCATTGCCAACATTGTACTGTGTGAAATAAGCTTGTTCGATTCTAGGAATCACTTGCTTTCCTACAAAGAAGGTTGAGTGCAGCAAGTTCAAACATTCCTAGTTTGTGTAATCTAACAAGATGTACAAGTTAGTAGATTCGCCTCATTTCTAAAGTAGTTTCTTGAGAAAACAAATATCTTCATTACCGAACACTGTACTGTGTGAAATAAGCTAATTCGATTCTAGGAATCACTTGCTTTCCTACAAAGAAGGTTGAGTGCAGCAAGTTCAAACTTTCCTTGTTTGTGTAATCTAACAAGATGTACAAGTTAGTAGATTCGCCTCATTTGTAAAGTAGTTTCTTTAGAAAACAAACCTAAATTGCCAAACATTGTACTTTGTGAAATAAGCTAATTGAGTTCTAGGAATCATTTTACTTTCTACAAAGAAGGTTGAGTGCAGCAAGTTCAAACTTTCCTTGTTAATGTGTAATCTAAAAGATGTCCAAGTTGCAGTAGATTTCCCTCATTTCTAAAGTAGTTTGTTGAGAAAACAAACATCTTCATTGCCGAACATTGTACTGTGTGAAATAAGCTAATTTAGTTCTAGGAATCACTTGCTTTCCTACAAAGAAGGTGAAGTGCAGCAAGTTCAAACTTTCCTTGTTAATGTAATCTAACAAGATGTACAAGACTTAGTAGATTGGCCTCATTTCTAAAGTAGTTTCTTTAGAAAACAAACATCTTCATTACCGAACACTGTACTGTGTGAAATGAGTTAATTCGCTTCTAGGAATCAGTTTAATTTCTACAAAGAAGGTTGAGTGCAGCAAGTTCAAACTTTCTAGTTTGTGTAATCAAACAAGATGTACAAGTTAGTAGATTCGCCTCATTTCTAAAGTAGTTTCTTTAGAAAACAAACATCTTCAGTACCGAAAAACTGTACTGTGAAATAAGTTAATTCGCTTCTAGGAATCAGTTTAATTTCTACAAAGAAGGTTGAGTGCAGCAAGTTCAAACTTTCCTTGTTAATGTAATCTGAAAAGATGTACAACGTTAGTAGATTGTCCTCATTTCTAAAGTAGTTTCTTTAGAAAACAAACATCTTCATTGCCCAACACTGTACTGTGTGAAATAAGTTAATTCGCTTCTAGGAATCAGTTTAATTTCTACAAAGAAGGTTGAGTGCAGCAAGTTCAAACTTTCCTTTTAATGTAATCTGAAAGATGCACAACGTAGTAGATTGGCCTCATTTCTAAAGTAGTTTCTTTAGAAAACAAACATCTTCAGTACCGAACACTGTACTGTGTGAAATAAATTATTTCGCTTCTAGGAATCAGTTTAATTTCTACAAAGAAGGTTGAGTGCAGCAAGTTCAAACTTTCCTTGTTAATGTAATCTCAAAAGATGGCCAAGTTAGTAGATTCACCTCATTTCTAAAGTAGTTTGTTGAGAAAACAAACATCTTCATTGCCGAACATTGTACTGTGTGAAATAAGCTCATTCGGATCTAGGAATCAGTTGCTTTCCTACAAAGAAGGTTGAGTGCAGCAAGTTCAAACTTTCCTTGTTAATGTAATCTGAAAAGATGCACAACTTAGTAGATTGGCCTCATTTCTAAAGTAGTTTGTTTAGAAAAACAAACATCTTCATTGCCGAACACTGTACTATGTGAAATAAGCTAGTTCGATTCTAGGAATCACTTGCTTTCCTACAAAGAAGGTTGAGTGCAGCAAGTTCAAACTTTCCTACTTTGTGTAATCTAAGAAGATGTATAAGTTAGTGGATTCGCCTCATTTCTAAAGTAGTTTCTGAGAAAACAAACATCTTCAGTACCAACACTGTACTGTGTGAAATAAGCTCATTCGGTTCTAGGAATCACTTGCTTTCCTACAAAGAAGGTTGAGTGCAGCAAGTTCAAACTTTCCTAGTTAAATGTAATCTAAAAGATGTACAAGTTAGTAGATTCGACTCATTTGTAAAGTAGTTTGTTGAGAAAACAAACATCTTCATTGCCGAACATTGTACTGTGTGAAATAAGCTCATTCGGTTCTAGGAATCAGTTGCTTTCCTACAAAGAAGGTTGAGTGCAGCAAGTTCAAACTTTTCCTTGTTAATGTAATCTGAACAAGATGGACAACGTAGTAGATTGGCCTCATTTCTAAAGTAGTTTCTTTAGAAAACAAACATCTTCATTGTACCGAACACTGTACTGTATGAAATAAGTTAATTGGCTTCTAGGAATCAGTTTAATTTCTACAAAGAAGGTTGAGTGCAGCAAGTTCAAACTTTCCTTGTTAATGTAATCTAAAAGATGGCCAAGTTAGAAGATTCGCCTCATTTGTAAAGTACTTTTTGAGAAAACAAACATCTTCATTGCCGAACATTTTACTGTGTGAAATAAGCTCATTCGGTTCTAGGAATCAGTTGCTTTCCTACAAAGAAGGTTGAGTGCAGCAAGTTCAAACTTTCCTTGTTAATGTAATCTGAAAAGATGCACAACTTAGTAGATTGGCCTCATTTCTAAAGTAGTTTGTTTTAGAAAACAAACATCTTCATTACCGAACACTGTACTGTGTGAAATGAGCTAATTCGATTCTAGGAATCACTTGCTTTCCTACAAAGAAGGTTGAGTGCAGCAAGTTCAAACTTTCCTAATTTGTGTAATCTTAACAAGATGTACAAGTTAGTAGATTCGCCTCATTTTTCTAAAGTAGTTTCTTTAGAAAACAAACATCTTCATTGCCAACACTGTACTGTGTGAAATAAGTTAATTCGCTTCTAGGAATCAGTTTAATTTCTACAAAGAAGGTTGAGTGCAGCAAGTTCAAACTTTCCTTGTTAATGTAATCTCAAAAAGATGGCCAAGTTAGAAGATTCCCTCTTTTCTAAAGTAGTTTGTTGAGAAAACAAACATCTTCATTGCCGAACATTGTACTTGTGTGAAATAAGCTCATTCGGTTCTAGGAATCAGTTCCTTTCCTACAAAGAAGGTTGAGTGCAACAAGTTCAAACTTTCCTTTTAATGTAATCTGAAAAGATGCACAACTTAGTAGATTGGCCTCATTTCTAAAGTAGTTTGTTTAGAAAACAAACATCTTCATTACCGAACACTGTACTATGTGAAATGAGCTAGTTCGATTCTAGGAATCACTTGCTTTCCTACAAAGAAGGTTGAGTGCAGCAAGTTCAAACTTTCCTACTTTGTGTAATCTAACAAAATGTACAGGTTAGTGATTCGCCTCATTTCTAAAGTAGTTTCTTGAGAAAACAAACATCTTCATTACCAAACACTGTACTGTGTGAAATAAGCTAATTCGTTCTAGGAATCAGTTTAATTTCTACAAAGAAGGTTGAGTGCAGCAAGTTCAAACTTTCCTTGTTAATGTAATCTGAAAAGATGCACAACGTAGTAGATTGGCCTCATTTCTAAAGTAGTTTCTTTAGAAAACAAACATCTTCATTGCCAACACTGTACTGTGTGAAATAAGCTAATTCGTTCTAGGAATCAGTTTAATTACTACGAAAAAGGTTGAGTGCAGCAAGTTCAAACTTTCCTTGTTAATGTAATCTAAAAAGATGGCGAAGTTAGTAGATTCGCCTCATTTGTAAAGTAGTTTGTTGAGAAAACAAACATCTTCATTGCCGAACATTGTACTGTGTGAAATAAGCTCATTCGGTTCTAGGAATCAGTTGCTTTCCTACAAAGAAGGTTGAGTGCAGCAAGTTCAAACTTTCCTTGTTAATGTAATCTAAAAAGATGCACAACTTAGTAGATTGGCCTCATTTCTAAAGTAGTTTCTTTAATAAAAAAAACATCTTTAGTACCGAACACTGTACTGTGTGAAATAAGTTAATTCGCTTCTAGGAATCAGTTTAATTTCTACGAAGAAGGTTGAGTGCAGCAAGTTCAAACTTTCCTTGTTAATGTAATCTGAAAAGATGCACAACGTAGTAGATTGGCCTCATTTCTAAAGTAGTTTCTTTAGAAAAGAAACATCTTCAGTACCGAACACTGTACTATGTGAAATAAGTTAATTCGCTTCTAGGAATCAGTTTAATTTCTACTAAGAAGGTTGAGTGCAGCAAGTTCAAACTTTCCTTGTTAATGTAATCTCAAAAGATGGCCAAGTTAGAACATTCGCCTCATTTGTAAAGTACTTTGTTGAGAAAACAAACATCTTCATTGCCGAACATTGTACTATGTGAAATAAGCTCATTCGGTTCTAGGAATCAGTTGCTTTCCTACAGAGAAGGTTGAGTGCAGCAAGTTCAAACTTTCCTTCTTAATGTAATCTAAAAAGATGGCCAAGTTAGTAGATTCACCTCATTTGTAAAGTAGTTTGTTGAGAAAACAAACATCTTTATTGCCGAACATTGTACTGTGTGAAATAAGCTCATTCGGTTCTAGGAATCAGTTGCTTTCCTACAAAGAAGGTTGAGTGCAGCAAGTTCAAACTTTCCTTGTTAATGTAATTTGAAAAGATGCACAACTTAGTAGATTGGCCTCATTTCTAAAGTAGTTTGTTTAGAAACCATACATCTTCATTACCGAACACTGTACTATGTGAAATGAGCTAGTTCGATTCTAGGAATCACTTGCTTTCCTACGAAGAAGGTTGAGTGTAGCAAGTTCAAACTTTCCTACTTTGTGTAATCTAACAAGATGTACAAGTTAGTGGATTCGCCTCATTTCTAAAGTAGTTTCTTTAGAAAAGAAACATCCTCAGTACCGAACACTGTACTGTGTGAAATAAGTTAATTCGCTTCTAGGTATCAGTTTAATTTCTACGAAGAAGGTTGAGTGCAGCAAGTTCAAACTTTCATTGTTAATGTAATCTCAAAAGATGGCCAAGTTAGAACATTCGCCTCATTTGTAAAGTACTTTGTTGAGAAAACAAACATCTTCATTGCCGAACACTGTACTGTGTGAAATAATCTCATTCGGTTCTGGGAATCAGTTGCTTTCTTACAGAGAAGGTTGAGTGCAGCAAGTTCAAACTTTCCTTGTTAATGTAATCTGAAAAGATGCACAACTTAGTAGATTGGCCTCATTTCTAAAGTAGTTTGTTTAGAAAACAAACATCTTCATTACCGAACACTGTACTATGTGAAATGAGCTAGTTCGATTCTAGGAATCACTTGCTTTCGTGCGAATAAGGTTGAGTGCAGCAATTTCAAACATTCCTACTTTGTGTAATCTAACAAGATGTACAAGTTAGTGGATTCGCCTCATTTCTAAAGTAGTTTCTTTAGAAAAGAAATATCTTCAGTACCGAACACTGTACTGTGTGAAATAACTTAATTCGCTTCTAGGAATCAGTTTAATTTCTACGAAGAAGGTTGAGTGCAGCAAGTTCAAACTTTCCTTGTTAATGTAATCTAAAAAGATGGCCAAGTTAGAAGATTCGACTCATTTGTAAAGTACTTTGGTGAGAAAACAAACATCTTCATTGCCGTACATTATACTGTGTGAAATAAGCTCATTCGGTTCTAGGAATCAGTTGCTTTCCTACAAAGAAGTTTGAGTGCAGCAAGTTCAAACTTTCCTTGTTAATGTAATCTGAAAAGATGCACAACTTAGTAGATTGGCCTCATTTCTAAAGTAGTTTGTTTAGAAAACAAACATCTTCATTACCGAACACTGTACTATGTGAAATGAGCTAGTTCGATTCTAGGAATCACTTGCTTTCCTACGAAGAAGGTTGAGTGCAGCAAGTTCATACTTTCCTACTTTGTGTAATCTAACGAGATGTACAAGTTAGTGTATTCACCTCATTTCTAAAGTAGTTTCTTTAGAAAAGAAACATCTTCAGAACCAACACTGTACTGTGTGAAATAAGTTAATTCGCTTCTAGGAATCAGTTTAATTTCTACAAAGAAGGTTAAGTGCAGCCAGTTCAAACTTTCCTTGTTAATGTAATCTCAAAAGATGGACAAGTTAGAACATTCGCCTCATTTGTAAAGTGCTTTGTTGAGAAAACAAACATCTTCATTGCCGAACATTGTACTGTGTGAAATAAGATATTTCGGTTCTAGGAATCAGTTAGTTTCCTACAAAGAAAGTTGAGTGCAGCAAGTTCAAACTTTCCTTGTTAATGTAATCCAAAAAGATGGCCAAGTTAGTAGATTCGACTCATTTGTAAAGTAGTTTGTTGAGAAAACAAACATCTTCATTGCCAAACATTGTACTGTGTGAAATAAGCTAATTCTGTTCTAGGAATCAGTTGCTTTCCTACAAAGAAGGTTGAGTGCAGCAAGTTCAAACTTTCCTTGTTAATGTAATCTAAAAAGATGGCCAAGTTAGTAGATTCGACTCATTTGTAAAGTAGTTTGTTTGAGAAAACAAACATCTTTATTGCCGAACATTGTACTGTGTGAAATAAGCTCATTCGGTTCCAGGAATCAGTTTTTTTCTACAAAGAAGGTTGAGTGCAGCAAGTTCAAACTTTCCTTGTTAATGTAATCTAAAAGATGGCCAAGTTAGTAGATTCGACTCATTTGTAAAGTAGTTTGTTGAGAAAACAAACATCTTCATTGCCGAACATTGTACTGTGTGAAATAAGCTCATTCGGTTTGTAGGAATCAGTTGCTTTCCTACAAAGAAGGTTGAGTGCAGCAAGTTCAAACTTTCCTTGTTAATGTAATCTGAAAAGATGCACAACGTAGTAGATTGGCCTCATTTCTAAAGTAGTTTCTTTAGAAAAGAAACATCTTCATTATCGAACACTGTACTGTGTGAAATAAGTTAATTTGCTTCTAGGAATCAGTTTAATTTCTACGAAGAAGGTTGAGTGCAGCAAGTTCAAACTTTCCTTGTTAATGTAATCTAAAAAGATGCACAAGTTAGAAGATTCGCCTCATTTGTAAAGTACTTTGTTGAGAAAACAAACATCTTCATTCCGAACATTGTACTGTGTGAAATAAGCTCATTCGGTTCTAGGAATCAGTTGCTTTCCTACAAAGAAGGTTGAGTGCAGCAAGTTCAAACTTTCCTTGTTAATGTAATCTGAAAAAGATGCACAACTTAGTAGATTGGCCTCATTTTTAAAGTAGTTTGTTGAGAAAAACAAACATCTTCATTCCTGAACATTATACTGTGTGAAATAAGCTCATTCGGTTCTAGGAATCAGTTGCTTTCCTACAAAGAAGTTTGAGTGCACAAGTTCAAACTTTCCTTGTTAATGTAATCTGAAAAAGATGCACAACTTAGTAGATTGGCCTCATTTCTAAAGTAGTTTGTTTAGAAAAACAAACATCTTCATTACCGAACACTGTACTATGTGAAATGAGCTACTTCGATTCTAGGAATCACTTGCTTTCCTACAAAGAAGGTTGAGTGCAGCATGTTCAAACTTTCCTACTTTGTGTAATCTAAAAAGATGTAAAAGTTAGTGTATTCGACTCATTTCTAAAGTAGTTTCTTTAGAAAAGAAACATCTTCAGTACCAAACACTGTACTGTGTGAAATAAGTTAATTCGCTTCTAGGAATCAGTTTAATTTCTACAAAGAAGGTTGAGTGCAGCAAGTTCAAACTTTCCTTGTTAATGTAATCTGAAAAGATGCACAACGTTAGTAGATTGGCCTCATTTCTAAAGTAGTTTCTTTAGAAAACAAACATCTTCATTACCGAACATTGTACTGTGTGAAATAAGCTTATTCGCGTCTAGGAATCAGTTTAATTTCTACAAAGAAGGTTGAGTGGAGCAAGTTCAAACTTTCCTTGTTAATGTAATCTCAAAAGATGGCAACTTAGAACAATCGCCTCATTTGTAAAGGAGTTTGTTGAGAAAACAAACATCTTCATTGCCGAACATTGTACTGTGTGAAATAAGCTATTTCGGTTCTAGGAATCAGTTGGTTTCCTACAAAGAAGGTTGAGTGCAGCAAGTTCAAACTTTCCTTGTTAATGTAATCTAAAAAGATGGCCAAGTTAGTAGATTCACCTCATTTGTAAAGTAGTTTGTTGAGAAAACAAACATCTTCATTACCAACATTGTACTGTGTGAAATAGCTCATTCTGTTCTACGAATCAGTTGCTTTCCTACAAAGAAGGTTGAGTGCAGCAAGTTCAAACTTTCCTTGTTAATGTAATCTAAAAAGATGGCCAAGTTAGTAGATTCGACTCATTTGTAAAGTAGTTTGTTGAGAAAACAAACATCTTCATTGCCGAACATTGTACTGTGTGAAATAAGCTATTAGGTTCTAGGAATCAGTTGCTTTCCTACAAAGAAGTTTGAGTGCAGCAAGTTCAAACTTTCCTTGTTAATGTAATCTGAAAAGATGCACAACTTAGTAGATTGGCCTCATTTCTAAAGTAGTTTGTTTAGAAAACAAACATCTTCATTACCGAACACTGTACTATGTGAAATGAGCTAGTTCGATTCTAGGAATCACTTGCTTTCCTACGAAGAAGGTTGAGTGCAGCAAGTTCATACTTTCCTACTTTGTGTAATCTAACGAGATGTACAAGTTAGTGTATTCGCCTCATTTCTAAAGTAGTTTCTTTAGAAAAGAAACATCTTCAGAACCGAACACTGTACTGTGTGAAATAAGTTAATTCGCTTCTAGGAATCAGTTTAATTTCTACGAAGAAGGTTAAGTGCAGCCAGTTCAAACTTTCCTTGTTAATGTAATCTCAAAAGATGGACAAGTTAGAACATTCGCCTCATTTGTAAAGTGCTTTGTTGAGAAAACAAACATCTTCATTGCCGAACATTGTACTGTGTGAAATAAGATATTTCGGTTCTAGGAATCAGTTAGTTTCCTACAAAGAAAGTTGAGTGCAGCAAGTTCAAACTTTCCTTGTTAATGTAATCCAAAAAGATGGCCAAGTTAGTAGATTCGACTCATTTGTAAAGTAGTTTGTTGAGAAAACAAACATCTTCATTGCCGAACATTGTACTGTGTGAAAAGAGCTCGTTCTGTTCTACGAATCAGTTGCTTTCCTACAAAGAAGGTTGAGTGCAGCAAGTTCAAACTTTCCTTGTTAATGTAATCTAAAAAGATGGCCAAGTTAGTAGATTCGACTCATTTGTAAAGCAGTTTGTTGAGAAAATTAACATCTTTATTGCCGAACATTGTACTGTGTGAAATAAGCTCATTCGGTTCCAGGAATCAGTTTTTCCTACAAAGAAGGTTGAGTGCAGCAAGTTCAAACTTTCCTTGTTAATGTAATCTAAAAAGATGGCCAAGTTAGTAGATTCGACTCATTTGTAAAGTAGTTTGTTGAGGAAACAAACATCTTCATTGCCGAACATTGTACTGTGTGAAACAAGCTCATTCGGTTGTAGGAATCAGTTGCTTTCCTACGAAGAAGGTTGAGTGCAGCAAGTTCAAACTTTCCTTGTTAATGTAATCTGAAAAGATGCACAACGTAGTACATTGGCCTCATTTCTAAAGTAGTTTCTTTAGAAAAGAAACATCTTCATTATCGAACACTGTACTGTGTGAAATAAGTTAATTTGCTTCTAGGAATCAGTTTAATTTCTACGAAGAAGGTAGAGTGCAGCAAGTTCAAACTTTCCTTGTTAATGTAATCTAAAAAGATCGCCAAGTTAGAAGATTCGCCTCATTTGTAAAGTACTTTGTTGAGAAAACAAACATCTTCATTCCCGAACATTGTACTGTGTGAAATAAGCTCATTCGGTTCTAGGAATCAGTTGCTTTCCTACAAAGAAGGTTGAGTGCAGCAAGTTCAAACTTTCCTTGTTAATGTAATCTGAAAAGATGCACAACTTATTAGATTGGCCTCATTTTTAAAGTAGTTTGTTGAGAAAACAAACATCTTCATTCCTGAACATTATACTGTGTGAAAGAAGCTCATTCGGTTCTAGGAATCAGTTGCTTTCCTACAAAGAAGTTTGAGCGCAGCAAGTTCAAACTTTCCTTGTTAATGTAATATGAAAAGATGCACAACTTAGTAGATTGGCCTCATTTCTAAAGTAGTTTGTTTAGAAAACAAACATCTTCATTACCGAACACTATACTATGTGAAATGAGCTACTTCGATTCTAGGAATCACTTGCTTTCCTACGAAGAAGGTTGAGTGCAGCATGTTCAAACTTTCCTACTTGGTGTAATCTAAAAATCTATAAAAGTTAGTGTATTCGACTCATTTCTAAAGTAGTTTCTTTAGAAAAGAAACATCTTCAGTACCGAACACTGTACTCTGTGAAATAAGTTAATTCGCTTCTAGGAATCAGTTTAATTTCTACGAAGAAGGTTGAGTGCAGCAAGTTCAAACTTTCCTTGTTAATGTAATCTGAAAAGATGCACAACGTAGTAGATTGGCCGCATTTCTAAAGTAGTTTCTTTAGAAAAGAAACATCTTCAGTACTGAACACTGTACTGTGTGAAATACGTTAATTCGCGTCTAGGAATCAGTTTAATTTCTACGAAGAAGGTTGAGTGCAGCAAGTTCAAACTTTCCGTGTTAATGTAATCTAAAAAGATGGCCAAGTTAGAAGATTCGCTTCATTTGTAAAGTACTTTGTTGAGAAAACAAATATCATCATTGCCGAACATTGTACTTTGTGAAATGAGCTCATTCGGTTCTAGGAATCAGTTGTTTTCCTACAAAGAAGGTTGAGTGCAACAAGTTCAAACTTTCCTTGTTAATGTAATCGTAAAAGATCGCGAAGTTAGTAGATTCACCTCATTTGTAAAGTAGTTTGTTGAGAAAACAAACATCTTCATTGCCGAACATTGTACTGTGTGAAATAAGCTCATTCGGTTCTAGGAATCAGTTGCTTTCCTACATATAAGGTTGAGTGCATCAAGTTCAAATTTTCCTTTTTAATGTAATCTGAAAAGATGTACAACTTAGTAGATTGGCCTCATTTCTAAAGTAGTTTGTTGAGAAAACAAACATCTTCATTACCGAACACTGTCCTGTGTGAAATAAGTTAATTTGCTTCTAGGAATCAGTTTAATTTCTACGAAGAAGGTTGAGTGGAGCAAGTTCAAACTTTCCTTGTTAATGTAATCTCAAAAGATGGCCAAGTTAGAACAATCGCCTCATTTGTAAAGGACTTTGTTGAGAAAACAAACATCTTCATTGCCGAACATTGCACTGTGTGAAATAAGCTATTTCGGTTCTAGGAATCAGTTGGTTTCCTACAAAGAAGGTTGAGTGCAGCAAGTTCAAACTTTCCTTGTTAATGTAATCTAAAAAGATGTCCAAGTTAGTAGATTCACCTCATTTGTAAAGTAGTTTGTTGAGAAAACAAACATCTTCATGCCGAACATTGTACTGTGTGAAAAGAGCTCATTCTGTTCTACGAATCAGTTGCTTTCCTACAAAGAAGGTTGAGTGCAGCAAGTTCAAACTTTCCTTGTTAATGTAATCTAAAAAGATGGCCAAGTTAGCAGATTCGACTCATTTGTAAAGTAGTTTGTTGAGAAAACAAACATCTTCATTGCCGAACATTGTACTGTGTGAAATAAGCTATTAGGTTCTAGGAATCAGTTGCTTTCCTACAAAGAAGGTTAAGTGTAGCAAGTTCAAACTTTCCTTGCTAATGTAATCTGAAAAGATACACAACGTAGTAGATTGGCCTCATTTCTAAAGTAGTTTTTTTAGAAAAAAAACATCTTCAGTACCGAACACTGTACTGTGTGAAATAAGTTAATTAAGCTAGAAATCAGTTTAATTTCTACGAAGAAGGTTGAGTGCAGCAAGTTCAAACTTTCCTTGTTAATGTAATCTAAAAAGATGGCCAAGTTAGAAGATTCGCCTCATTTGTAAAGTACTTTGTTGAGAAAACAAACATCATTGCCGAACATTGTACTGTGTGAAATAAGCTCATTCGGTTCTAGGAATCAGTTGCTTTCCTACAAAGAAGGTTGAGTGCAGCAAGTTCAAACTTTCTTTGTTAATGTAATCTGAAAAGATGCACAACTTAATAGATTGGCCTCATTTCTAAAGTAGTTTGTTTAGAAAACAAACATCTTCATTACCGAACACTGTACTATGTGAAATGAGCTAGTTCGATTCTAGGAATCACTTGGTTTCCTACGAAGAAGGTTGAGTGCAGCAAGTTCAAACTTTCCTACTTTGTGTAATCTAACAAGATGTACCAGTTAGTGTATTCGCCTCATTTCTAAAGTAGTTTCTTAAGAAAAGAAACATCCTCAGTACCGAACACTGTACTGTGTGAAATAATTTAATTCGCTTCTAGGAATCAGTTTAATTTCTACGAAGAAGGTTGAGTGCAGCTAGTTCAAACTTTCCTTGTTAATGTAATCTCAAAAGATGGCCAAGTTAGAACATTCGGCTCATTTGTAAAGTACTTTATTGAGAAAACAAACATCTTCAGTGCCGAACATTGTACTGTGTGAAATAAGCTCATTCGGTTCTAGGAATCAGTTGCTTTCCTACAAAGAAGGTTGAGAGCAGCAAGTTCAAACTTTCCTTGTTAATGTAATCTAAAAAGATGGCCAAGTTAGAAGATTCGCCTCATTTTTAAAATAGTTTGTTGAGAAAACAAACATCTTCATTGCCGAACATTGTACTGTGTGATATAAGCTCATTCGGTTCTAGGAATCAATTGCATTACTACAAAGAAGGTTGAGTGCAGCAAGTTCAAACTTTCTTTGTTAATGTAATCTAAAAAGATGGCGAAGTTAGTAGATTCGACTCATTTGTAAAGTAGTTTGTTGAGAAAACAAACATTTTCATTGCCCAACATTGTACTGTGTGACATAAGCTCATTCTCTTCTAGGAATCAGTTGCTTTCCTAAAAGAAGGTTGAGTGCAGCAAGTTCAAACCTTCCTTGTTAATGTAATCTAAAAAGATTGCCAAGATAGAAGATTCGCCTCATTTGTAAAGTAATTTGTTGAGAAAACAAACATCTTCATTGCCAAACATTGTACTGTGTGAAATAAGCTAATTCGGTTCTAGGAATCAGTTGCTTTCCTACAAAGAAGGTTGAGTGCAGCAAGTTCAAATTTTCCTTGTTAATGTAATCTAAAAAGATGGCCAAGGTAGAAGATTCGACTCATTTGTAAAGTAGTTTGTTGAGAAAACAAACATCTTCATTGCCGAACATTGTACTGTGTGAAATAAGCTCATTCGGTTCTAGGAATCATTTGCTTTCCTACAAAGAAGGTTGACTGCAGCAAGTTCAAACTTTCCTTGTTAATGTAATCTAAAAAGATGCACAACATAGTAGATTGGCCTCATTTCCAAAGCAGTTTGTTTAGAAAACAAACATCTTCATTATCGAACACTGTACTATGTGAAATGAGCTAATTCGATTCTGGGAATCACTTGCTTTCCTACGAAGAAGGTTGAGTGCAGCAAGTTCAAACTTTCCTACTTTGTGTAATCTAACAAGATGTACAAGTTAGTGGATTCGCCTCATTTCTAAAGTAGTTTCTGTAGAAAAGATACATGTTCAGTACCGAACACTGTACTGTGTCAAATAAGTTAATTCGCTTCTAGGAATCAGTTTAATTTCTAAGAAGGTTGAGTGCAGCTAGTTCAAGCTTTCCTTGTTAATGTAATCTCAAAAGATGGCCAAGTTAGAACATTCGCCTCATTTGTAAAGTACTTTGTTGAGAAAACAAACATCTTCAGTACCGAACACTGTACTGTGTGAAATAAGTTAATTCGATTCTAGGAATCACTTTAATTTCTTCGAAGAAGGTTGAGTGCAGCAAGTTGAAACTTTCCTTGTTAATGTAATCTAAAAAGATGGCCAAGTTAGTAGATTCGCCTCATTTGTAAAGTACTTTGTTGAGAAAACAAACATCTTCATTGCCGAACATTGTACTGTGTGAAATAAGCTCATTCGGTTCTAGGAATCAGTTGCTTTCCTACAAAGAAGGTTGAGTGCAGCAAGTTCAAACTTTCCTTGTTAATGTAATCTGAAAAGATGCACAACTTAGTAGATTGGCCTCATTTCTAAAGTAGTTTGTTGCGAAAACAAACATCTTCATTACAGAACACTGTACTATGTGAAATGAGCTAGTTCGATTCTAGGAATCACTTGCTTTCCTACGAAGAAGGTTGAGTGCAGCAAGTTCACACTTTCCTACTTTGTGTAATCTAACAAGATGTACAAGTTAGTCTATTCGCCTCATTTCTAAAGTAGTTTCTTTAGAAAAGAAACATCTTCAGTAACGAACACTGTAGTGTGTGAAATAAGTTAATTCGCTTCTAGGAATCAGTTTAATTTCTACGAAGAAGGTTGAGTGCAGCAAGTTCAAACTTTCCTTGTTAATGTAATCTCAAAAGATGGCCAAGTTAGTAGATTCGACTCATTTGTAAAGTAGTTTGTTGAGAAAACAAACATCTTCATTGCCGAACATTCTACTGTGTGAAATAAGCTCATTCGGATCTAGGAATCAGTTGCTTTCCTACAAAGAAGGTTGAGTGCATCAAGTTCAAACTTTCCTTCTTAATGTAATTCCAAAAATGGCCAAGTTAGTAGATTCGACTCATTTGTAAAGTAGTTTGTTGAGAAAACAAACATCTTCATTGCCGAACATTGTACTGTGTGAAATTAGCTCATTCGGTTCTAGGAATGAGTTGCTTTCCTACAAAGAAGGTTGAGTGTAGCAAGTTCAAACTTTCCTTGTTAATGTAATCTGAAAAGATGCACAACGCAGTAGATTGGCCTCATTTCTAAAGTACTTTCTTTAGAAAAAAAACATCTTCAGTACCGAACACTGTACTGTGTGAAATAAGTTAATTCGCGTCTAGGAATCAGTTTAATTTCTACGAAGACGGTTGAGTCCAGCAAGTTCAAACTTTCCTTGTTAATGTAATCTCAAAAGATGGCCAAGTTAGAAGATTCGCCTCATTTGTAAAGTACTTTGTTGAGAAAACAAACATCTTCATTGCCGAACATTGTACTGTGTGAAATAAGCTCATTCGGTTCTAGGAATCAGTTGCTTTCCTACAAAGAAGGTTGAGAGCAGCAAGTTCAAACTTTCCTTGTTAATGTAATCTGAAAAGATGCGCAACTTATTTGATTGGTCTCCTTTCTAAAGTCGTTTGTTTAGAAAACAAATATATTCATTACCGAACACTGTACTATGTGAAATGAGCTAGTTCGATTCTAGGAATCACTTGCTTTCATACGAAGAAGGTTGAGTGCAGCATGTTCAACCTTTCCTACTTTGTGTAATCTAACAAGATGTACAAGTTAGTGGATTCTCCTCATTTCTAAAGTAGTTTCTATAGGAAAACAAACATCTTCAGTACCGAACACTGTACTGTGTGAAATAAGTTAATTAAGCTTCTAGGAATCAGTTTAATTTCTACGAAGAAGGTTGAGTGCAGCAAGTTCAAACTTTCCTTGTTAATGTAATCTCAAAAGATGGCCAAGTTAGAAGATTTCCCTCATTTGTAAAGTACTTTGTTGAGAAAACAAACATCTTCATTGCCGAACATTGTACTGTGTGAAATAAGCTCATTCGGTTCTAGGAATCAGTTGCTTTCCTACAAAGAAGGTTGAGTGCAGCAAGTTCAATCTTTCCTTGTTAATGTAATCTGAAAAGATGCACAACTTAGTAGATTGGTCTCATTTCTAAAATAGTTTGTTTAGAAAACAAACATCTTCATTACGAACACTGTACTATGTGAAATGAGCTAGTTCTGTTCTAGGAATTACTTGCTTTCCTACAAAGAATGTTGAGTGCAGCAAGTTCAAACTTTCCTTGTTAATGTAATCTGAAAAGATGCACAAGGTAGTAGATTTGCCTCATTTCCAAAGTAGTTTCTTTAGAAAACAAACATCTTCATTACCGAACACTGTACTGTGTGAAATAAGTTAATTCGCTTCTAGGAATCAGTTTAATTTCTACAAAGAAGGTTGAGTGCAGCAAGTTCAAACTTTCCTTGTTAATGTAATCTGAAAAGATGCACAACATAGTAGATTGGCCTCATTTCTAAAGTAGTTTCTTTAGAAAAGAAACATCTTCAGTTCCGAACACTGTACTGTGTGTAATAAGTTAATTCAGTTCTAGGAATCAGTTTAATTTCTACCAAGAAGGTTGAGTGCAGCAAGTTCAAACTTTCCTTGTTAATGTAATCTATAAAGATGGCCAAGTTAGTAGATTCGACTAATTTGTTAAGTACTTTGTTGAGAAAACAAACATCTTCATTGCAGAACATTGACTGTGTGAAATAAGCTCATTTGGATCTAGGAATCAGTTGCATTCTAACAAATAAGGTTGAGTGCAGTAAGTTCAAACTTTCCTTGTTAATGTAACCTGAAAAGATGCACAATGTAGTAGATTGGCCTGATTTCTAAAGTAGTTTGTTTAGAAAACAAACATCTTCATTACCAAACACTGTACTATGAGAAATGAGCTAGTTCGATTCTAGGAATCACTTGCTTTCCTACAAAGAAGGTTGAATGCAGCAAGTTCAAACTTTCCTAGTTTGTGTAATCTAACAAGATGTACAAGTTAGTGGATTGGCCTCATTTCTAAAGTAGTTTCTTTAGAAAACAAACATCTTCAGTACCAAACACTGTACTGTGTGAAATAAGTTAATCTGCTTCTAGGAATCACTTGCTTTCCTACAAAGAAGGTTGAGTGCAGCAAGTTCAAACTTTCATTGTTAATGTTATCTAAAAAGATGGCCAAGTTAGTAGATTCGACTCATTTGTAAAGTAGTTTGTTGAGAAAACAAACATCTTCATTGCCGAACATTGTACTGTGTGAAATAAGCTCATTCGGTTCTAGGAATCAGTTGCTTTCCTAAAAGAAGGTTGAGTGCAGCAAGTTCAAACTTAACTTGTTAATGTAATCTGAAAAGATGCACAACGTAGTAGATTGGCCTCATTTCTAAAGTAGTTTCTTGAGAAAACAAACATCTTCAGTGCCGAACAGTGTAATGTGTGAAATAAGTTAATTCACTTCTAGGAATCAGTTTAATTTCTACAAAGAAGGTTGAGTGCAGCAAGTTCAAACTTTCCTTGTTAATGTAATCTAAACAAGATGGCCAAGTTAGATAGATTCGCCTCATTTGTAAAGTAGTACTTTGTTGAAAAACAAACATCTTCATTGCCGAACATTGTACTGTGTGAAATAAGCTCATTCTCTTCTAGCAATCACTGTGCTTTCCTACAAAGAATGTTGAGTGCAGCAAGTTCAAACTTTCCTTGTTAATGTAATCTAAAAAGATGTACAAGTTAGTAGATTCACCTCATTTGTAAAGTAGTTTGTTGAGAAAACAAACATCTTCATTGCCAAACATTGTACTGTGTGAAATAAGCTCAGTGGTTCTAGGAATCAGTTGTTTTCCTACAAAGAAGGTTGAGTGCAGCAAGTTCAAACTTTCCTTGTTAATGTAATCTAACAAGATGGCCAAGTTTAGTAGATTCGCCTCATTTGTAAAGTAGTTTATTGAGAAAACAAACATCTTCATTGCCGAACATTGTACTGTGTCAAATAAGCTCATTCCGTTCTAGGAATCAGTTGCTTCCTACAAAGAAGGTTGAGTGCAGCAAGTTCAAACTTTCCTTGTTAATGTAATCTGAAAAGATTCACAACGTAGTAGATTGGCCTCATTTCTAAAGTAGTTTCTTTAGAAAACAAACATCTTCAGGACCGAACACTGTACTTTGTGAAATAAGGTAATTATCTTCTAGGAATCAGTTTAATTTCTACGAAGAAGGTTGAGTGCAGCAAGTTCAAACTTTCCTTGTTAATGTAATCTGAAAAGATTCACAACGTAGTACTTTGGCCTCATTTCTAAAGTAGTTTCTTTAGAAAAAGAAACATCTTCAGTCCCAACACTGTACTGTGTGAAATAAGTTAATTCGTTCTAGGAATCAGTTTAATTTCTAGGAAGAAGGTTGAGTGCAGCAAGTTCAAACTTTCCTTGTTAATGTAATCTGAAAAGATTCACAAGTTAGTACTTTGGCCTCATTTCTAAAGTAGTTTCTTTAGAAAACAAACATCTTCAGTACCAACATTGTACTGTGTGAAATAAGTTAATTAAATTTCTAGGAATCAGTTTAATTTCTACAAAGAAGGTTGAGTGCTGCAAGTTCAAACTTTCCTTGTTAATGTAATCTAAACAGATGGCCAAGTTAGTAGATTCGCCTCATTTGTAAAGTACTTTGTTGAGAAAACAAACATCTTCATTGCCAAACATTGTACTGTGTGAAATAAGCTCATTCGGTTCTAGGAATCAGTTGCTTTCCTACAAAGAAGGTTGAGTGCAGCAAGTTCAAACTTTCCTTGTTAATGTAATCTGAAAAGATGCACAACTTAGTAGATTGGCCTCATTTCTAAAGTAGTTTGTTTAGAAAACAAACATCTTCATTACTGAACACTGTACTATGTGAAATGAGCTACTTCGATTCTAGGAATCACTTGCTTTCCTACAAAAGAAGGTTGAGTGCAGCAAGTTCAAACTTTCCTACTTTGTGTAAACTAACAAGATGTACAAGTTAGTGGATTCTCCTCATTTCTAAAGTAGTTTCTTTAGAAAAGAAACATCTTCAGTACCGAAACACTGTACTGTGTGAAATAAGTTAATTCGCTTCTAGGAATCAGTTTAATTTCTACGAAGAAGGTTGAGTGCAGCAAGTTCAAACTTTCCTTGTTAATGTAATCTGAAAAATTCACAACGTAGTACTTTGGCCTCATTTCTAAAGTAGTTTCTATAGAAAACAAACATCTTCATTGCCGAACACTGTACTGTGTGAAATAAGTTAATTCGATTCTAGGAATCAGTTTAATTTCTACGAAGAAGGTTGAGTGCAGCAAGTTCAAACTTTCCTTGTTAATGTAATCTCAAAAGATGGCCAAGTTAGAAGATTCGCCTCATTTGTAAAGTACTTTGTTGAGAAAACAAACATCTTCATTGCCGAACATTGTACTGTGTGAAATAAGCTCATTCGGTTCTAGCAATCATTTGCTTTCCTACAAAGAATGTTGAGTGCAGCAACCTCAAACTTTCCTTGTTAATGTAATCTAAAAAGATGTACAAGTTAGTAGATGCGACTCATTTGTAAAGTAGTTTGTTGAGAAAACAAACATCTTCATTGCCAACATTGTACTGTGTGAAATAAGCTCAGTGGTTCTAGGAATCAGTTGTTTTCCTACAAAGAAGGTTGAGTGCAGCAAGTTCAAACTTTCCTTGTTAATGTAATCTAAAAAGATGGCGAAGTTAGTAGATTCGCCTCATTTGTAAAGTAGTTTATTGAGAAAACAAACATCTTCATTGCCGAACATTGTACTGTGTCAAATAAGCTCATTCCGTTCTAGGAATCAGTTGCTTTCCTACAAAGAAGGTTGAGTGCAGCAAGTTCAAACTTTCCTTGTTAATGTAATCTGAAAAGATTCACAACGTAGTACTTTGGCCTCATTTCTAAAGTGGTTTCTTTAGAAAAGAAGCATCAATCAGAACCGAACACTGTACTTTGTGAAATAAGTTAATTATCTTCTTGGAATCAGTTTAATTTCTACAAAGAAGGTTGAGTGCAGCAAGTTCAAACTTTCCTTGTTAATGTAATCTGAAAAGATTGTGTAATTTCTAAAGTACCGTGTGAGTTTCTTTAGAAAAGAAAAGATCGCCAGTCCAACACTGTACTTTGGAAATAAGTTAATTCTCATTTCTAAAGAAGGTTGAGTGCAGCAAGTTCTTGTTAGTAATCTAAAAGAAAAGTTAGTAGATCATTTCTAAAGTACTTTGTTAAGAAAACAAACATCTTCATTGCAACACTGTACTGTGTGAAATAAGTTAATTCAGTTCTAGGAATCAGTTTAATTTCTACAAAGAAGGTTGAGTGCAGCAAGTTCAAACTTTCCTTGTTAATGTAATCTAAAAAGATGGCCAAGTTAGAAGATTTCCCTCATTTCTAAAGTACTTTGTTAAGAAAACAAACATCTTCATTGCTGAACATTGTACTGTGTGAAATAAGCTCATTTCAGTTCTAGGAATCAGTTGCTTTCCTACAAAGAAGGTTGAGTGCAGCAAGTTCAAACTTTCCTAGTTTTGTGTAATCTGAAAGATGCACAACTTAGTAGATTGGTCCTCATTTCTAAAGATAGTTTGTTTAGAAAACAAACATCTTCATTACTGAACACTGTACTGTGTGAAATGAGCTACTTCGTTCTAGGAATCACTTGCTTTCCTACGAAGAAGGTTGAGTGCAGCAAGTTCAAACTTTCCTTGTTTGTGTAATCTAACAAGATGTACAAGTTAGTAGATTCTCCTCATTTCTAAAGTAGTTTCTTTAGAAAACAAACATCTTCATTGCCAGAACACTGTACTGTGTGAAATAAGTTAATTCGCTTCTAGGAATCAGTTTAATTTCTACAAAGAAGGTTGAGTGCAGCAAGTTCAAACTTTCCTTGTTAATGTAATCTGAAAAGATGCACAACGTAGTAGATTGGCCTCATTTCTAAAGTAGTTTCTTGAGAAAACAAACATCTTCAGTACCAACACTGTACTGTGTGAAATAAGCTAATTCGGTTCTAGGAATCAGTTTAATTTCTACAAAGAAGGTTGAGTGCAGCAAGTTCAAACTTTCCTAGTTTATGTAATCTAAAAAGATGGCCAAGTTAGTAGATTCGACTCATTTGTAAAGTACTTTGTTGAGAAAACAAACATCTTCATTGCCGAACATTGTACTGTGTGAAATAAGCTCATTGGTTCTAGGAATCAGTTTTTTTCTACAAAGAAGGTTGAGTGCAGCAAGTTCAAACTTTCCTTGTTAATGTAATCTAAAAAGATGGCCAAGATAGTAGATTCGCCTCATTTGTAAAGTAGTTTGTTGAGAAAACAAACATCTTCATTGCCAAACATTGTACTGTGTGAAATAAGCTCATTCGGTTCTAGGAATCAGTTGCTTTCCTACAAAGAAGGTTGAGTGCAGCAAGTTCAAACTTTCCTTGTTTTGTGTAATCTAACAAGATGTACAAGTTAGTAGATTGGCCTCATTTCTAAAGTAGTTTCTTTAGAAAACAAACATCTTCATTGCCGAACACTGTACTGTGTGAAATAAGCTAATTCGTTCTAGGAATCACTTGCTTTCCTACAAAGAAGGTTGAGTGCAGCAAGTTCAAACTTTCCTTGTTTGTGTAATCTAAAAGATGTACAACTTAGTAGATTCGCCTCATTTCTAAAGTAGTTTCTTTAGAAAAAACAAACATCTTCATTACCGAACACTGTACTGTGTGAAATAAGCTAATTCGTTCTAGGAATCACTTTAATTCCTACAAAGAAGGTTGAGTGCAGCAAGTTCAAACTTTCCTTGTTAATGTAATCTGAAAAGATGTACAACGTAGTAGATTGGCCTCATTTCTAAAGTAGTTTCTTTGGAAAAGAAACATCTTCAGTACCGAACACTGTAATGTGAAAATAAGTTAATTCAACTTAGGAATCAGTTTAATTTCCACGAAGAAGGTTGAGTGCAGCAAGTTCAAACTTTCCTTGTTAATGGAATCTAAACAGATGGCCAAGTTAGAAGATTCGCCTCATTTGTAAAGTACTTTGTTGAGAAAACAAACATCTTCATTGCCAATATTGTACTGTGTGAAATAAGCTCATTCGGTTCTAGCAATCAGTTGCTTTCCTACAAAGAATGTTGAGTGCAGCAACCTCAAACTTTCCTTGTTAATGTAATCTAAAAAGATGGCCAAGTTAGTAGATTCACGACTCATTTGTAAAGTAGTTTGTTGAGAAAACAAACATCTTCATTGCCGAACATTGTACTGTGTGAAATAAGCTCAGTGGTTCTAGGAATCAGTTGTTTTCCTACAAAGAAGTTTGAGTGCAGCAAGTTCAAACTTTCCTTGTTAATGTAATCTAACAAGATGGCCAAGTTAGTAGATTCGCCTCATTTGTAAAGTAGTTTATTGAGAAAACAAACATCTTCATTGCCGAACATTGTACTGTGTCAAATAAGCTCATTCCGTTCTAGGAATCAGTTGCTTTCCTACAAAGAAGGTTGAGTGCAGCAAGTTCAAACTTTCCTTGTTAATGTAATCTGAAAAAGATTCACAACGTAGTACTTTGGCCTCATTTCTAAAGTAGTTTCTTTAGAAAAGAAACATCTTCAGAACCGAACACTGTACTTTGTGAAATAAGGTAATTATCTTCTAGGAATCAGTTTAATTTCTACAAAGAAGGTTGAGTGCAGCAAGTTCAAACTTTCCTTGTTAATGTAATCTGAAAAGATTCACAACGTAGTACTTTGGCCTCATTTCTAAAGTAGTTTCTTTAGAAAAGAAACATCGTCAGTCCCAACACTGTACTGTGTGAAATAAGTTAATTATCTTCTAGGAATCAGTTTAATTTCTAGGAAGAAGGTTGAGTGCAGCAAGTTCAAACTTTCCTTGTTAATGTAATCTGAAAAGATGGCCAACGTAGTAGTTTGGCCTCATTTCTAAAGTAGTTTCTTTTAGAAAAGAAACATCTTCAGTGCCGAACATTGTACTGTGTGAAATAAGTTAATTCGTTCTAGGAATCAGTTTAATTTCTAAAGAAGGTTGAGTGCAGCAAGTTCAAACTTTCCTTGTTAATGTAATCTAAACAGATGGCCAAGTTAGAAGATTCGCCTCATTTGTAAAGTACTTTGTTGAGAAAACAAACATCTTCATTGCCAAACATTGTACTGTGTGAAATAAGCTCATTCGGTTCTAGGAATCAGTTGCTTTCCTACAAAGAAGGTTGAGTGCAGTAAGTTCAAACTTTCCTTGTTAATGTATTCTGAAAAGATGCACAACTTAGTAGATTGGCCTCATTTCTAAAGTAGTTTGTTTAGAAAACAAACATCTTCATTACTGAACACTGTACTGTGTGAAATGAGCTACTTAATTCTAGGAATCACTTGCTTTCCTACGAAAGAAGGTTGAGTGCAGCAAGTTCAAACTTTCCCTACTTTGTGTAAACTAACAAGATGTACAAGTTAGTGGATTCTCCTCATTTCTAAAGTAGTTTCTTTAGAAAACAAACATCTTCAGTACCGAACACTGTACTGTGTGAAATAAGTTAATTCGGTTCTAGGAATCAGTTTAATTTCCTACAAAGAAGGTTGAGTGCAGCAAGTTCAAACTTTCCTTGTTAATGTAATCTGAAAAGATTCACAACGTAGTACTTTGGCCTCATTTCTAAAGTAGTTTCTTGAGAAAACAAACATCTTCATTACCGAACATTGTACTGTGTGAAATAAGTTAATTCGATTCTAGGAATCAGTTTAATTTCCACGAAGAAGGTTGAGTGCAGCAAGTTCAAACTTTCCTTGTTAATGTAATCTCAAAAGATGGCCAAGTTAGAAGATTCGCCTCATTTGTAAAGTACTTTGTTGAGAAAACAAACATCTTCATTGCGAATATTGTACTGTGTGAAATAAGCTCATTCGGTTCTAGCAATCATTTGCTTTCCTACAAAGAATGTTGAGTGCAGCAACCTCAAACTTTCCTTGTTAATGTAATCTAAAAGATGGCCAAGTTAGTAGATTCGACTCATTTGTAAAGTAGTTTGTTGAGAAAACAAACATCTTCATTGCCGAACATTGTACTGTGTGAAATAAGCTCAGTGGTTCTAGGAATCAGTTGTTTTCCTACAAAGAAGGTTGAGTGCAGCAAGTTCAAACTTTCCTTGTTAATGTAATCTAACAAGATGGCGAAGTTAGTAGATTCGCCTCATTTGTAAAGTAGTTTATTGAGAAAACAAACATCTTCATTGCCGAACATTGTACTGTGTCAAATAAGCTCATTCCGTTCTAGGAATCAGTTGCTTTCCTACAAAGAAGGTTGAGTGCAGCAAGTTCAAACTTTCCTTGTTAATGTAATCTGAAAAGATTCACAACGTAGTACTTTGGCCTCATTTCTAAAGTGGTTTCTTTAGAAAAGAAGCATCGTCAGAACCGAACACTGTACTTTGTGAAATAAGTTAATTATCTTCTTGGAATCAGTTTAATTTCTACGAAGAAGGTTGAGTGCAGCAAGTTCAAACTTTCCTTGTTAATGTAATCTGAAAAGATTCACAACGTAGTACTTTGGCCTCATTTCTAAAGTAGTTTCTTTAGAAAAGAAACATCGTCAGTCCCGAACACTGTACTGTGTGAAATAAGTTAATTCACTTCTAGGAATCAGTTTAATTTCTACGAAGAAGGTTGAGTGCAGCAAGTTCAAACTTTCCTTGTTAATGTAATCTAAACAGATGGCCAAGTTAGAAGATTCGCCTCATTTGTAAAGTACTTTGTTAAGAAAACAAACATCTTCATTGCCGAACATTGTACTGTGTGAAATAAGCTCATTCAGTTCTAGGAATCAGTTGCTTTCCTACAAAGAAGGTTGAGTGCAGTAAGTTCAAACTTTCCTTGTTAATGTAATCTGAAAAGATGCACAACTTAGTAGATTGTCCTCATTTCTAAAGAAGTTTGTTTAGAAAACAAACATCTTCATTACTGAACACTGTACGATGTGAAATGACCTACTTCGATTCTAGGAATCACTTGCTTTCCTACGAAGAAGGTTGAGTGCAGCAAGTTCAAACTTTCCTACTTTGTGTAAACTAACAAGATGTACAAGTTAGTGGATTCTCCTCATTTCTAAAGTAGTTTCTTTAGAAAAGAAACATCTTCAGTACCGAACACTGTCCTGTGTGAAATAAGTTAATTCGCTTCTAGGAATCAGTTTAATTTCTACGAATAAGGTTGAGTGCAGCAAGTTCAAACTTTCCTTGCTAATGTAATCTCAAAAGATGGCCAAGTTAGAAGATTCGCCTCATTTGTAAAGTACTTTGTTGAGAAAACAAACATCATCATTGCCGAATATTGTACTGTGTGAAATAAGCTCATTCGGTTCTAGGAATCAGTTGCTTTCTTACAAAGAAGGTTGAGTGCAGCAAGTTCAAACTTTCCTTGTCAATGTAATCTGAAAAGATGCACAACGTAGTAGATTGGCCTCATTTCTAAAGTAGTTTCTTGAGAAAAGAAACATCTTCAGTACCGAGCAGTGTAATGTGTGAAATAAGTTAATTCGCTTCTAGGAATCAGTTTAATTTCTACGAAGAAGGTTGAGTGCAGCAAGTTCAAACTTTCCTAGTTTATGTAATCTAAAAAGATGGCCAAGTTAGAAGATTCGACTCATTTGTAAAGTACTTTGTTGAGAAAACAAACATCTTCATTGCCGAACATTGTACTGTGTGAAATAAGCTCATTGGTTCTTGGAATCAGTTTTTTTGCTACAAAGAAGGTTGAGTGCAGCAAGTTCAAACTTTCCTTGTTAATGTAATCTAAAAAGATGGCGAAGATAGTAGATTCGCCTCATTTGTAAAGTAGCTTATTGAGAAAACAAACATCTTCATTGCTGAACATTGTACTTTGTGAAATAAACTCATTCGGTTCTAGGAATCAGTTGCTTTCCTACAAAGAAGGTTGAGTGCAGCAAGTTCAAACTTTCCTTGTTAATGTAATCTGAAAAGATGCACAACTTAATATATTGGCCTCATTTCTAAAGTAGTTTATTTAGAAAACACACATCTTCATTACCGAACACTGTACTATGTGAAATGAGCTAGTTCGATTCTAGGAATCACTTGCTTTCCTACGAAGAAGGTTGAGTGCAGCAAGTTCAAACTTTCCTACTTTGTGTAATCTAACAAGATGTACAAGTTAGTGGATTCGCCTCATTTGGAAAGTAGTTTCTTTAGAAAAGAAACATCTTCAGTACCGAACACTGTACTGTGTGAAATAAGTTAATTCGCTTCTAGGAATCAGTTTAATTTCTACGAAGAAGGTTGAGTGCAGCAAGTTCAAACTTTCCTTGTTAATGTAATCTGAAAAGATTCACAACGTAGTACTTTGGCCTCATTTCTAAAGTAGTTTCTATAGAAAAGAAACATCGTCAGTACCGAACACTGTACTGTGTGAAATAAGTTAATTCGCTTCTAGGATTCAGTTTAATTTCCACGAAGAAGGTTGAGTGCAGCAAGTTCAAACTTTCCTTGCTAATGTAATCTCAAAAGATGGCCAAGTTAGAAGATTCACCTCATTTGTAAAGTACTTTGTTGAGAAAACAAACATCTTCTTTGCCGAATATTGTACTGTGTGAAATAAGCTCATTCGGTTCTAGCAATCAGTTGCTTTCCTACAAAGAATGTTGAGTGCAGCAACTTCAAACTTTCCTTGTTAATGTAATCTAAAAAGATGGCCAAGTTAGTAGATGCGACTCATTTGTAAAGTAGTTTGTTGAGAAAACAAACATCTTCATTGCCGAACATTGTACTGTGTGAAATAAGCTCAGTGGTTCTAGGAATCAGTTGTTTTCCTACAAAGAAGGTTGAGTGCAGCAAGTTCAAACTTTCCTTGTTAATGTAATCTAACAAGATGGCGAAGTTAGTAGATTCGCCTCATTTGTAAAGTAGTTTATTGAGAAAACAAACATCTTCATTGCCGAACATTGTACTGTGTCAAATAAGCTCATTCCGTTCTAGGAATCAGTTGCTTTCCTACAAAGAAGGTTGAGTGCAGCAAGTTCAAACTTTCCTTGTTAATGTAATCTGAAAAGATTCACAACGTTAGTACTTTGGCCTCATTTCTAAAGTAGTTTCTTTAGAAAAGAAACATCTTCAGAACCGAACACTGTACTTTGTGAAATAAGTTAATTATCTTCTAGGAATCAGTTTAATTTCTACGAAGAAGGTTGAGTGCAGCAAGTTCAAACTTTCCTTGTTAATGTAATCTGAAAAGATTCACAACGTAGTACTTTGGCCTCATTTCTAAAGTAGTTTCTTTAGAAAACAAACATCTTCAGTCCCGAACACTGTACTGTGTGAAATAAGTTAATTAAGCTTCTAGGAATCAGTTTAATTTCTACAAGAAGGTTGAGTGCAGCAAGTTCAAACTTTCCTTGTTAATGTAATCTAAACAGATGGCCAAGTTAGAAGATTCGCCTCATTTGTAAAGTACTTTGTTAATAAAACAAACATCTTCATTGCCGAACATTGTACTGTGTGAAATAAGCTCATTCGGTTCTAGGAATCAGTTGCTTTCCTACAAAGAAGGTTGAGTGCAGTAAGTTCAAACTTTCCTTGTTAATGTAATCTGAAAAGATGCACAACTTAGTAGATTGGCCTCATTTCTAAAGAAGTTTGTTTAGAAAACAAACATCTTCATTACTGAACACTGTACGATGTGAAATGACCTACTTCGATTCTAGGAATCACTTGCTTTCCTACGAAGAAGGTTGAGTGCAGCAAGTTCAAACTTTCCTACTTTGTGTAAACTAACAAGATGTACAAGTTAGTGGATTCTCCTCATTTCTAAAGTAGTTTCTTTAGAAAAGAAACATCTTCAGTACCGAACACTGTACTGTGTGAAATAAGTTAATTCGCTTCTAGGAATCAGTTTAATTTCTACGAAGAAGGTTGAGTGCAGCAAGTTCAAACTTTCCTTGCTAATGTAATCTCAAAAGATGGCCAAGTTAGAAGATTCGCCTCATTTGTAAAGTACTTTGTTGAGAAAACAAACATCATCATTGCCGAATATTGTACTGTGTGAAATAAGCTCATTCGGTTCTAGGAATCAGTTGCTTTCCTACAAAGAAGGTTGAGTGCAGCAACTTCAAACTTTCCTTGTTAATGTAATCTGAAAAGATGCACAACGTAGTAGATTGGCCTCATTTCTAAAGTAGTTTCTTGAGAAAAGAAACATCTTCAGTACCGAGCAGTGTAATGTGTGAAATAAGTTAATTCACTTCTAGGAATCAGTTTAATTTCTACGAAGAAGGTTGAGTGCAGCAAGTTCAAACTTTCCTAGTTTATGTAATCTAAAAAGATGGCCAAGTTAGAAGATTCGACTCATTTGTAAAGTACTTTGTTGAGAAAACAAACATCTTCATTGGCGAACATTGTACTGTGTGAAATAAGCTCATTGGTTATTGGAATCAGTTTTTTTCCTACAAAGAAGGTTGAGTGCAGCAAGTTCAAACTTTCCTTGTTAATGTAATCTAAAAAGATGGCGAAGTTAGTAGATTCGCCTCATTTGTAAAGTAGCTTATTGAGAAAACAAACATCTTCATTGCTGAACATTGTACTTTGTGAAATAAACTCATTCGGTTCTAGGAATCAGTTGCTTTCCTACAAAGAAGGTTGAGTGCAGCAAGTTCAAACTTTCCTTGTTAATGTAATCTGAAAAGATGCACAACTTAATATATTGGCCTCATTTCTAAAGTAGTTTATTTAGAAAACAAACATCTTCATTACCGAACACTGTACTATGTGAAATGAGCTAATTCGATTCTAGGAATCACTTGCTTTCCTACAAAAGAAGGTTGAGTGCAGCAAGTTCAAACTTTCCTACTTTGTGTAATCTAACAAGATGTACAAGTTAGTGGATTCGCCTCATTTGGAATGTAGTTTCTTTAGAAAAGAAACATCTTCAGTACCGAACACTGTACTGTGTGAAATAAGTTAATTCGGTTCTAGGAATCAGTTTAATTTCTACAAAGAAGGTTGAGTGCAGCAAGTTCAAACTTTCCTTGTTAATGTAATCTGAAAAGATTCACAAGTTAGTACTTTGGCCTCATTTCTAAAGTAGTTTCTTGAGAAAAGAAACATCTTCAGTACCGAACACTACTGTGTGAAATAAGTTAATTCGGTTCTAGGAATCAGTTTAATTTCCACAAAAGAAGGTTGAGTGCAGCAAGTTCAAACTTTCCTTGCTAATGTAATCTCAAAAGATGGCCAAGTTAGAAGATTCGCCTCATTTGTAAAGTAGTTTGTTGAAAAAACAAACATCTTCATTGCCGAATATTGTACTGTGTGAAATAAGCTCATTCGGTTCTAGCAAACAGTAGCTTTCCTACAAAGAATGTTGAGTGCAGCAACTTCAAACTTTCCTTGTTAATGTAATCTAAAAAGATGGCCAAGTTAGTAGATGCGACTCATTTGTAAAGTAGTTTGTTGAGAAAACAAACATCTTCATTGCCGAACATTGTACTGTGTGAAATAAGCTCAGTGGTTCTAGGAATCAGTTGTTTTCCTACAAAGAAGGTTGAGTGCAGCAAGTTCAAACTTTCCTTGTTAATGTAATCTAACAAGATGGCGAAGTGAGTAGATTCGCCTCATTTGTAAAGTAGCTTATTGAGAAAACAAACATCTTCATTGCTGAACATTGTACTTTGTGAAATAAGCTCATTCAGTTCTAGGAATCAGTTGCTTTCCTACAAAGAAGGTTGAGTGCAGCAAGTTCAAACTTTCCTTGTTAATGTAATCTAAAAAGATGGCCAAGTTAGTAGATTCGCCTCATTTGTAAAGTAGTTTATTCAGAAAACAAACATCATCATTGCCGAACATTGTACTGTGTGAAATAAGCTCATTCGGTTCTAGGAATCAGTTGCTTTCCTACAAAGAAGGTTGAGTGCAGCAAGTTCAAACTTTCCATGTTAATGTAATCTAAAAAGATGGCGAAGTTAGTTGATTCGCCTCATTTGTAATGTAGTTTATTCAGAAAACAAACATCTTCATTCCCGAACATTGTACTGTGTGAAATAAGCTCATTCGGTTCTAGGAATCAGTTCCTTTCCTACAAAGAAGGTTGAGTGCAGCAAGTTCAAACTTTCCTTGTTAATGTAATCTGAAAAGATGCACAACGTAGTAGATTGGCTCATTTCTAAAGTAGTTTCTTTAGAAAAGAATCATCTTCAGTACCGAACACTGTACTGTGTGAAATAAGTTAATTCACTTCTAGGAATCAGTTTAATTTCTACGAAGAAGGTTGAGTGCAGCAAGTTCAAACTTTCCTTGTTAATGTAATCTAAACAGATGGCCAAGTTACAATATTCCCCTCATTTGTAAATTACTTTGTTGAGAAAACAAACATCTTCATTGCCGAACATTGTACTGTGTGAAATAAGCTCATTCGGTTCTAGGAATCAGTTGCTTTCCTACAAAGAAGGTTGAGTGCAGCAACTTCAAACTTTCCTTGTTAATGTAATCTAAAGAGATGGTCAAGTTATTAGATTAGACTCATTTGTAAAGTAGTTTGTTGAGAAAACAAACATCTTCATTGCCGAACATTTTACTGTGTGAAATAAGCTCATTCGGTTATAGTAGATTGGCCTCATTTCTAAAGTAGTTTCTTTAGAAAACAAACATCATCCGTACCGAACAGTGTACTGTGTGAAAAAAGTTAATTCACCTCTAGGAATCAGTTTAATTTCTACGAAGAAGGTTGAGTGCAGCAAGTTCAAACTTTCCTTGTAAATGTAATCTAAAAAGATGGCCAAGTTAGAAGATTCGCCTCATTTGTAAAGTACTTTGTTGAGAAAACAAACATCTTCATTGCCGAACATTGTACTGTGTGAAATAAGCTCATTGGTTCTAGGAATCCGTTGTTTTCCTAAAAGAAGGTTGAGTGCAGCAAGTTCAAACTTTCCTTGTTAATGTAATCTAAAAAGATGGCAAGTTAGTAGATTCGCCTCTCATTTCTAAAGTAGTTTATGGAGAAAACAAACATCTGCATTGCCAAACATTGTACTGTGTGAAATAAGCTCATTCGGTTCTAGGAATCAGTTGCTTTCCTACAAAGAAGGTTGAGTGCAGCAAGCTCAAAGTTTCCTTTTTTTGTGAAATCTGAAAAGATGTACAACTTAGTAGATTGGCCTCATTTCTAAAGTTGTTTCTTTAGAAAAAAACATCTTCATTACCGAACACTGTACTGTGTGAAATAAGTTAATTAGGTTCTAGGAATCAGTTTAATTTCTACAAGAGGGTTGAGTGCAGCAAGTTCAAACTTTCCTTGTTAATGTAATCTGAAAAGATGCACAAGTTAGTACTTTGGCCTCATTTCTAATGTAGTTTCTTTAGAAAAGAAACATCTTCATTGCGAACATTGTACTGTGTGAAATAAGTTAATTAAGGTTCTAGGAATCAGTTTAATTTCTACAAAGAAGGTTGAGTGCATCAAGTTCAAACTTTCCTACTTTGTGTAAACTAACAAGATGTACAAGTTAGTGGATTCTCCTCATTTCTAACGTAGTTTCTTGAGAAAACAAACATCTTCATTGCCGAACACTGTACTGTGTGAAATAAGTTAATTCGGTTCTAGGAATCAGTTTAATTTCTACAAAAAAATGTTGAGTGCAGCAAGTTCAAACTTTCCTTGTTAATGTAATCTCAAAAGATGGCCAAGGTAGAAGATTCGCCTCATTTGTAAAAGTAGTTTCTTGAGAAAACAAACATCTTCATTGCGAACATTGTACTGTGTGAAATAAGCTAATTCGGTTCTAGGAATCAGTTGCTTTCCTACAAAGAACGGTTGAGTGCAGCAAGTTCAAACTTTCCTTGTTAATGTAATCTAAAAAGATGGCCAAGTTAGTAGATTCGACTCATTTCTAAAGTAGTTTCTTGAGAAAACAAACATCTTCATTGCCGAACATTGTACTGTGTGAAATAAGCTCATTCGGTTCTGGGAATCAGTTGCTTTCCTACAAAGAAGGTTGAGTGCAGCAAGTTCAAACTTTCCTTGTTAATGTAATCTAACAAGATGTACAAGTTAGTAGATTGTCCTCATTTCTAAAGTAGTTTCTTGAGAAAACAAACATCTTCATTGCCGAACAGTGTACTGTGTGAAATAAGTTAATTCACTTCTAGGAATCAGTTTAATTTCTACAAAGAAGGTTGAGTGCAGCAAGTTCAAACTTTCCTTGTTAATGTAATCTGAAAAGATGCACATCTTAGTAGATTGACATCATTTCTAAAGTAGTTTATTTAGAAAACAAACATCTTCATTGCCGAACACTGTACTGTGTGAAATAAGCTAGTTCGGTTCTAGGAATCACTTGCTTTCCTACAAAGAAGGTTGAGTGCAGCAAGTTCAAACTTTCCTACTTTGTGTAATCTAACAAGATGTACAAGTTAGTGGATTCGCCTCATTTCTAAAGTACTTTCTTTAGAAAACAAACATCTTCATTACCGAACATTGACACTGTACTTTGTGAAATAAGCTAATTCGGTTCTAGGAATCAATTTAATTTCAAAGAAGGTTGAGTGCAGCAAGTTCAAACTTTCATTGTCAATGTAATCTAAAAAGATGGCCAAGTTAGAATATTCGCCTCATTTGTAAAGTACTTTCTTGAGAAAACAAACATCTTCATTGCCAACATTGTACTGTGTGAAATAAGCTAATTCGGTTCTAGGAATCAGTTGCTTTCCTACAAAGAAGGTTGAGTGCAGCAAGTTCAAACTTTCCTTGTTAATGTAATCTGAAAAGATGCACAACTTAGTAGATTGGCCTCATTTCTAAAGTAGTTTGTTTAGAAAACAAACATCTTCATTACAAACACTGTACTATGTGAAATAAGCTAGTTCGATTCTAGGAATCACTTGCTTTCCTACAAAGAAGGTTGAGTGCAGCAAGTTCAAACTTTCCTACTTTGTGTAATCTAACAAGATGTACAAGTTAGTGGATTCAGCCTCATTTCTAAAGTAGTTTCTTTAGAAAAGAAACATCTTCATTGCGAACACTGTACTGTTTGAAATAAGCTAATTCGGTTCTAGGAATCAGTTTAATTTCTACAAAGAAGGTTGAGTGCAGCAAGTTCAAACTTTCCTTGTTAATGTAATCTCAAAAGATGGCCAAGTTAGAACATTCGCCTCATTTCTAAAGTAGTTTGTTGAGAAAAAAACATCTTCATTGCGAACATTGTACTGTGTGAAATAAGCTCATTCGGTTCTAGGAATCAGTTGCTTTCCTACAAAGAAGGTTGAGTGGAGCAAGTTCAAACTTTCCCTGTTAATGTAATCTAAAAGATGGCCAAATTTGTAGATTCGCCTCATTTGTAAAGTACTTTGTTGAGAAAACAATCATCTTCATTGCCGAACACTGTACTGTGTGAAATAAGCTCATTCGATTCTAGGAATCAGTTGCTTTCCTACAACGAAGGTTGAGTGCAGCAAGTTCAAACTTTCCTTGTCAATGTAATCTAAAAAGATGGCCAAGTTACTAGTTTCGCCTCATTTGTAAAGTAGTTTGTTGAAAAAACAAACATCTTCATTGCCGAACATTGTACTGTGTGAAATAAGCTCATTCGGTTTTAGGAATCAGTTGCTTTCCTACACAGAAGGTTGAGTGCAGCAAGTTCAAACTTTCCTTGTTAATGTAATCTGAAAAGATGCACAACTTAGTAGATTTGACTCATTTCTAAAGTAGTTTGTTTAGAAAATTAAGATCTTCTTTACCGAACACTGTACTATGTGAAATGAGCTAGTTCGATTCTAGGAATCGCTTGCTTTCCTACGAAGAAGGTTGAGTGCAGCAATTTCAAACTTTCTTACTTTGTGTAATCTAACAAGATGTACAAGTTAGTGGATTCGCCTCATTTCTAAAGTAGTTTCTTTAGAAAAGAAACATCTTCAGTACCCAACACTGTACTGGGTGAAATAAGTTAATTCGCTTCTAGGAATCAGTTTAATTTCTACGAAGAAGGTTGAGTGCAGCAAGTTCAAACTTTCCTTGCTAATGTAATCTCAAAAGATGGCCAAGTTAGAACATTCGCCTCATTTGTAAAGTACTTTGTTGAGAAAACAAACATCTTCATTGCGAACATTGTACTGTGTGAAATAAGCTCATTCGGTTCCTAGGAATCAGTTGCTTTCCTACAAAGAAGTTTGAGTGCAGCAAGTTTAAACTTTCCTTGTTAATGTAATCTGAAAAGATGCACAACTTAGTAGATTGGCCTCATTTCTAAAGTAGTTTGTTTAGAAAACAAACATCTTCATTACCGAACACTGTACTATGTGAAATGAGCTAGTTCGATTCTAGGAATCATTTGCTTTCCTACGAAGAAGGTTGAGTGCAGCAAGTTCAAACTTTCCTACTTTGTGTAATCTAACAAGATGTACAAGTTAGTGGATTCGCCTCATTTCTAAAGTAGTTTCTTTAGAAAAGAAACATCTTCAGTACCGAACACTGTACTGTGTCAAATAAGTTAATTCGCGTCTAGGAATCAGTATAATTTCTACGAAGAAGGTTGAGTGCAGCAAGTTCAAACTTTCCTACTTTGTGTAATCTAACAAGATGTACAAGTTAGTGGATTCGCCTCATTTCTAAAGTAGTTTCTTTAGAAAAGAAACATCTTCAGTACCGAACACTGTACTGTGTCAAATAAGTTAATTTCCTTCTAGGAATCAGTTTAATTTCTACGAAGAAGGTTGAGTGCAGCAAGTTCAAACATTCCCTGTTAATGTAATCTCAACAGATGGCCAAGTTAGTAGATTCGCCTCATTTGTAAAGTAGTTTGTTGAGAAAAAAAACATATTCATTGCCGAACATTGTACTGTGTGAAATAAGCTCATTCGGTTCTAGGAATCAGTTTCTTTCCTACAAATAAGGTTGAGTGTAGCAAGTTCAAACTTTCCTTGTTAATGTAATCTGAAAAGATGCACAACGTAGTAGATTGGCCTCATTTCTAAAGTAGTTTCTTTAGAAAACAAACATCTTCAGTACCGAACACTGTACTGTGTGAAATAAGTTATTCACTTCTAGGAATCAGTTTAATTTCTACGAAGAAGGTTGAGTGCAGCAAGTTCAAACTTTCCTTGTTAATGTAATCTGAAAAGATGCACAACGTAGTAGATTGGCCTCATTTCTAAAGTAGTTTCTTTAGAAAAGAAACATCTTCAGTACCGAACACTGTACTGTGTCAAATAAGTTAATTCTCTTCTAGGAATCAGTTTAATTTCTACGAAGAAGGTTGAGTGCAGCAACTTCAAACTTTCCTTGTTAATGTAATCTCAAAAGATGGCCAAGTTAGAACATTCGCCTCATTTGTAAAGTACTTTGTTGAGAAAACAAACATCTTCATTGCCAAACATTGTACTGTGTGAAACAAGCTCATTCGGTTCTAGGAATCAGTTGCTTTCCTACAAAGAAGGTTGAGTGCAGCAAGTTCAAACTTTCCTTGTTAATGTAATCTAAAAAGATGGCCAAGTTAGTAGATTCGCCTCATTTGTAAAGTAGTTTGTTGAGAAAACAATCATCTTCATTGCTGAACATTGTACTGTGTGAAATAAGCTCATTCGGTTCTAGGAATCAGTTGCTTTCCTACAAAGAAGGTTGAGTGCAGCAAGTTCAAACTTTCCTTGTTAATGTAATCTGAAAAGATGCACAACTTAGTAGATTGGCCTCATTTCTAAAGTAGTTTGTTTAGAAAACAAACATCTTCATTACCAACACTGTACTATGTGAAATGAGCTAGTTCGATTCTAGGAATCACTTGCTTTCCTACGAAGAAGGTTGAGTGCAGCAAGTTCAACTTTTCCTACTTTGTGTAATCTAACAAGATGTACAAGTTAGTAGATTCGCCTCATTTCTAAAGTAGTTTCTTTAGAAAAGAAACATCTTCAGTACCGAACACTGTACTGTGTGAAATAAGTTAATTTGCTTCTAGGAATCAGTTTAATTTCTACGAAGAAGGTTGAGTGCAGCAAGTTCAAACTTTCCTTTTTTTTTTATCAATATATATTTTTTATTTATATTATTCTGATTTTACATTCATAGTATTGGTTCCATTGTCCTCCTCCCCTTCCTCCCACTTTCAAAGGGGCCCTCATCAATGGGGAATGTTTATCATGCATTGTGAGTTTGCTCAAGAGTTCTGGTGGATAGGCCCCAGTCTCTGTGCATAATGCCCCAACTTGTGACTCTAACAATCTTTCCGCCCCTCTTCCATGAGTTTCCCTGAGCCACATTGGGGTCATTTTAGTTCTGCTTCCTTGATGAGGTTTTGGGAGCCTCTGTGTCTCTGGATATCTGGCTAATGACTGGAGTTGGATGTTCTCTGTATTTATCTCCTTCAGCCTTTTTCTGGTGTATTGATGGCCTTGAGCGCTGTATTCTTCCCCTTCCCCTGCGTTGTTCTATGGTTTCAGCTGGTGAGGTGTGGTTAGCTGATCCTCCCTTCAGGTTCATTGTCCACCTGAAAAGAGATAAGCAAATTCTCCAACGGAGAGAGAAGTTAGTACTAGATAGAAGGGATAACCACATATGTTTTGGAGGGAACTTTATATGCATTGGCTCTCTTCTAGCCTACTTTTGGTGGCCACTAGATCTTGGAGACTGAGCTCATTTTTTGTACATGGCTTTGACTTATTTCCCAGTTCCAGCAATGAGTTCCACTCCACTGAGTGGATCTATTAGCCAAATCAAGAACAGTTGGTTACCCCCCATGGCTGTTTGCCACTACTGCACTTGTATGAGCATTACGTCAGATGGTTTCCTGCTGGGTATCTTAGACTGCAAGTTGTTTGGACCAATGTCAGACATTTTCCCCAGTTGCTCATGTAGCACCCTCTGGTACTAGACTCGCTAACTGTCTGGGGACTGACCTTCTTCAGATTCTGGCCAGGTCTCTCTGTGTTTGGTCTTACACACGTATGCTGTCTTCGACAGTAGGGTCTTACCATTAACCTTTGGTGGGTCACCAAGTACTCTGACAGAAGTCTGTCTTTTTTGGAAAACCTTGTAGGTGTTTCAGATCAACAGCTCATTGTGGAAGTTAACCCCTTGCTGGCACTGGGAGTTATAAGTCTGCACCTAGGAAGGTGAGGGAGGAAAAGATATATAATGTAAAAGAGAAAGTGAGTATAGAGAGGAGGAGAGAGAGAGAGAGGGGAGGGGAGAGAGAAGAGAAAGAGAAGCAGGACAAGATTAAAGTTGGCCTTCATCATGTTCTCTCCAGGTTCCTGTGGTTCAGTATTCCCTCCGTAGGCCTGCTGAAGGATCACTGTTTTAGCCTGTTGTCCAGAGTAAAGGGTTTTGTATTATTTTTTCCCTTTTGGGTCCCAATTTGTATCCCCCTTGTCCTCCCTCCCACCCTCTGATTCCCTCCCACCATTACCCTCCCTCCATCCCACCCTCCTTCGTGTCTCGTCCTCAGAGAGTTTATTAGGTTTGGCCACATGTCACGTGGAATCCGGTTAGGGCGACAGATAAATGAGACCATGCGGCGATTATCTTTTTGTGCTTGGGTGAGCTCACTGAGGATGATCTGTTCCATGTTTGACCATTTTTTCAAATTTCCTTATTTCATCTTTCCTTACTGCTACGTAGAATTCCATAGTATAGATATACCACATCTTTGTTATCCATTCATCTAGTGATGGACACCTGGGTTGATTCAGCTCTTTGCTATTATGAATTGAGCAGCTATAAACATGGTTGAGCAAATGTTTCTGATCTGAGGCTTGGGGCCTTTAGGGTAAATGCCCAATAAAGGGAATAACTGGATCCACTGGTAAGTCTATGGCCATCCTTTTCAATAGTCTCCATATAGCTGTCCATAGTGGTTGAACCATTTTACATTCCCACCAACAGTGAAGACTTGTTCCTATTTCTCCACAGCCTCGCCAGCATTTGTTTTCATTGTTTTTTTAATGTTAGCCATCCTTACTGGGGTAAGGTGGAATCTCATTGTTGTTTTAATTTGCATTTCCCTGATGATTAGGGATGTTGAACATTTTCTTAAATGTGTGTTTGCTATTTGTATTTCTTCCTCTGAGAACTCCTGTGCAGTTCTCTGCCCCACTTTGTGAGTGGGTTGATTGGTGATTTATTGTTTAGGTTTTGGAGTTCTTTGTAGATTCTAGAAATTAGGCCTTTGTCAGTTGTATAGCTGGTGAAAATTTTCTCCCATTCTGTGGGTATTCTGCTGGCTTTGGCTATTATATTTTTGTCAGTGAAAAAGCTTTTCAGCTTCATGAGATCCCAATGGTTGAGTGATTGTTTAATTTCCTGAGCTGCTGAGGTTTTGTTCAGGAAATCTTTTCCCACTCCTATATCATGGAAGGTTTCCTCCTATTTTTCTTCCAGTAGTAGCAGAGTTTCTGGTTTTATATTAAGGTCTTTTATCCATTTGGACTTAATTTTTGTGCATGGAGAGATGTGTATGTCGAGTTTCATTTTCCTACATATGGTTGTCAGTTTGTCCAGCACCATTTGTTGAAGATGCTGTCCTTTTTCCATTCTACATTGCTAGGGCCTTTGTCAAATATCAAGTAGCTATAGTTTCTTGACCCAAAGTCTGGGTCTTCAATTCTGTTCCATTGGTCTATATTCCTGTTTTTGTGCCAGTACCAGGTTGTTTTTATTACAATGGCTTTGTAGTATAACTTTAGATCAGGTATGGTGATGCCTCAGAGGTGTTTCTTTTGCTGAGGATGAGCTTGGATATCCGGGCCTTCTGCCTTTCCATATGAATTTTGAGATACTTTTTCTATCTCATTGAAGAAGGAAGTTGGGATTTTTATCGGCATTGCATTGAATCTATAAAGTGCTTTTGGTAAAATTGCCATTTTCACAATGTTAATTCTACCAATCCAGGAGCATGGGAGGTCTTTCCATTTTTGTAGGACCTCCTCAATTTCCTTTTGAGAGTTTTTATGTTTTTCATTGTATAGGTCTTTCACTTCCTTAGTTAATGTTATTCAAAGGTATTTTATTTTCTTTGTTGCAATTGAAAATGGGACGATGTTAGTTATTTCTTTTTCTGTCTCTTTGTCCTTTGCATACAAAAAGGCTACTGATTTCTGTGCATTGATTTTGTATCCTGCTACTTTGCTGAAGGCGCTAATCACCTTTAAGAGTTTTGGGATGGAAGTTCTCAGGTCACTTATGTATAGAATCATGTCATCTGCGAATAGGGCTAACAACTTCTTCCTTTCCAATTTGTATCCCTTTGATTTCTTTCTCCTGTCTTATTGCTTGAGCTAATACTTCTAGCACTATGTTGAAGAGCAGGTGAGAGTGGACACCCCTGCCTTGTTCCTGACCTCAATGGAATTCCTTCAGCCTCTCCCCATTAAAATTACTTGGGCTTTAGGTGCTTTATATATAGCCTTTATTATGTTGAGATAAGGGCCGCCCATACCTATTCTCTCCAATGTTTTGATCATGAAGTGATGTTGTATTTTGTCAAAGGCCTTTTCTGCATCTATCAGAAATGACCATGTGGTTTTTGTGTTTCAGCTTGTTTATGTGGTGTATTACATTGACAGATTTCCGTATGTTGAACCACCCCTGCTTTCCAGGGATGAAGCCTACTTGATCAAGGTGGATAATGCTTTTGATGTACTGTTGAATTCGGTTTGCAAGAATTTTGTTCAGGATCTTTGCATCTATGTTCATCAGAGAAATGGGCCTATAATTTTCCTTTCTTGTGGCGTCCCTTCCTGGTTTTGGAATTAGGGTGATACTAGCTTCATAAAAAGAGTTAGGGATCTCTCCCTGTTCTCCTATTGTGTGGCAGAGTTTGAGAAGAATTGGTTTCAGTTCTTCCATGAAGGTTTGGTAGAATTCTGCTGAGAAGCCATCTGGTCCTGGACTCTTCTTTTTGGGAGGTGTTTGATTACCTCTTCTATCTCGAAGGGTGTGATGGGTTTGTTTAGGAAATTAATCTGCTCTGGGCTTAGCTTTGGTAGGTGATATGTGTCTAGAAATTCATCCATTTCCTCCATATTTTCCTGTTTTATGGAGTAGAGTTTTTAAAATAAGTCCTAATAACTCTTCCTATTTCGCTCATGTCTGTTGTGATCTCTCCCTTTTCATTTCTAATTTTGTTGATTTGAAGTGTTTCTTTTTCTCTTGATCAAATTGGCCAGGGTGTATCAATCTTGTTAATTTTTTTTGAAGAACCAGCTCTTTGTTTCGTCAATTTTCTTAATTGTCCTCTTAGTTTCAATTCATTAATTTCTGCTCTGATTTTAATTATTTCTTTCCGTCTGGAAATTTTTGGGTTGGCTTCTTCTAGCCTTTCCAATGCTTTTAGGTGAATGGTCAGGTTATTGATTTGGGATCTTTCTATTTTTCTTATGATGGCATTTAGTGCTATGATTTTTCCCCTAGGACTGCCTTCATTGTGTCCTACAAGTTTTGGTATGATGTGTTCTCATTGTCATTGAGTTCTAGAAATTTTGCAATTTCATTCTTTATTTCATCCACAACCCATTTGTTGTTTAAAGTGTGTTGTTCAATTTCCAGGAGGTAGAGGATTCCTGGTGTACTTTTTTTGTTGTTAATTTCTAGCATTACAGCATTGTGGTCTGATATCATGCAGGAAATTACATCAATTTTCTTGAAAGTGTGGAGGCAGGCTTTGTGGCCTAGTACATGATCTATTTTAGAGAAGGTTCCATGTGCTGCTGAGAAGAATGTGTAATCTGTAGATTTTGGGTGGAATGTTCTATATACGTCTGTTAGGTCTAGTTGCTCTATGGTGTTGTTGAGCTCTCTTACTTCTCTATTAATTTTCTGTTTGGATGATCTATCCATTGTTGATAGTGGAGTATTGAAGTCCCGACTATGATGGTGTTGGTGTTTATTTCTGTTTTGTTGCCAAGTAGATTTTGCTTTATGAATTGTGGTGCACCTGTGTTTGGTGCATAAATATTGATGATTGTGATGTCCTCTTGTTGGATTGTTCCCTTGATAAGTAAGAAGTGGCCTTCTTTGTCTTTTTTGGTTAATTTTGGTTTGAAGCCTATTTTATCTGATATAAGTATAGCTACGCCTGCTTTTTTTGTTTGTGTTTGCTTGGAATATCATTTTCCACCCTTTCACCTAAGGAGGTGTCTGTCTTTAGTGGTGAGGTGGGTTTCTTGAAGACAGCAGATTGAGGGGTCCAGTTTTCTGATCCACCCTGTTAGCTTATGTCTTTTGATGGGTGAATTGAGGCCATTAATGTTCAGAGATATTAGTTTGAGGTTTGATTTAATACCAGCCATATTGTAGTGGGTTGTGGTCATTGTGGTTTTTTTTTTTTGGAGGGGTAAGGGGTTAATGTGGACTGCTTCTTGAGGGCTCTTGAGATTGGTTATTTGTTTCTTCTGTGTGAAGAATTCCCTGAAGTACTTTCTGTAGGTTTGGCTTTGTGTTCATATATTTGTAGAGATGAGTTTTATCATGGAATGTTTTTCTTTCACCATCAATTATGAGGGATACTTTTGCTGGATAGAGTAGTTGTGGCTGGAAACCATGGGTTCTTAGAGTTTGCAGTGTTCCATTCCAGGCCCTTCTGGCTTTTAGGGTTTCCATTGAGAAATCTGAGGTAATTCTAATGGGGTTCCCTTTATATGTAATGTGTTGTTTTTCCTGGCTGCTTTTAGGATTTTCTCTTTGTGCTTGATGTTTAGAGTCTTAAAGATAATGTGTCTCGAGAATTTCTCCTTTGGTCCAGTCTGTTTGGAGTTCTTGTAGCTTCTTGTAGCTTGATGGGATTTTCTCTTGAGAGAGTGGGAAAGTTTTCTTCAATTATTTTGTTGAATAAGCTTTCCATTCCTTTAGTCTGTGTTTCTTCCCCCTGGTATGCCCATGATCCTAATGTTTGGGCCTTCAGGGTATCCCACATTTCCCTCATGTTCTGTTCACAATAATTTTTGAACTTGTTGAAGTTTCTGGACTCACGAACTGTTTCTTCTGTTTTGTCTTCCAGTTCTGAGTTTCTATCCTCTACTTGGCTGACTCTATTCTTAAGAGCTTCTATAGAGTTTTGGGTTTGTTCAATTTGGTTCATATTTTCTACTGTTTTTTTATGTATAGTTTCCATCCCTCTGTCTAGTTCCCTTTTCACATCATTTTCTGACCTTCTTAATGCTTCTTGGAGTTCATCCTTGCATTTTTTTATGTCTTCATTGAACTTAGCCATCTGGTTATTGAGGACTTCTTTTTTTTCACTCTCCTTCAGCTCATTTAACTGTTTTTGGAACCCTTCCTGGTTCCTTTCTATTAGGTCTAATCTAGCAAGGATAACATTCATACAATTATTGGCTCTTTGTTGACTTTCTGAGAGTTGTGCTTAGCTTGTCTCTTCATTTTGGGGTTCTGATTCTAATGTCTCTTCTATGATTTGCTTCGAGACATCCATTGTAGGACTGGATAGTGTAGCTTGATTTATTTGTATCTGGTTTTTCATGCTCTTCCTTTTTCGCTGTGATCTGCGCATCACACCAGTTCAGAGACACTGGCTCAGTGGGATCTGTCTTGTGATGGCACAGGGAATGGGTGGGGCTTGACCTGCAGTGTGGTTGCACAGGTTCCAGGCAGGTGATATGGCTCCACAGGCCCAGGACACCTGCCTGTGATGGTGCGCCGGGGCTCTGGCCGGGGAGTCAGAAGTGGGACAAATATGTCTTGCTCAGTGGATCCACAGACCCAGCGCCTGGCTGCAATGGCGAGCTCAGGGCTCTGGCCAGGGAGCAGGAAGTGGGACAAATCTGTCTCACTCAGAAGATCCACAGACTCAGGCACCCCACTGCAATGGCTCACTCAGGGGCTTTGGCCGGGGAGCAGGACGTGGGACGAATCTGTCTCACTCGTTGGATCCACAGCCCCAGACACCTAACTATTGTCACGCCCAGGGGTTCTGGCCGGGATCAGGAAGTGGGACGAAACTGTCTCACTCTGTGGACCCAGGCGCCTAACTGTATTGGCACGCCCAGGGGCTCTGGCCGGGGAGCAGGAAGCGGGACGAAACTGTCTCACTCTGTGGACCCGGACGCCTAACTGTATTGGCGCACCCAGGGGCTCTGGCCGGGGAGCAGGAAGCGGGACGAAACTGTCTCACTCTGTGGACCCGGGCGCCTAACTGTATTGGCGCACCCAGGGGCTCTGGCCGGGGAGCAGGAAGTGGGACGAAACTGTCTCACTCTGTGGACCCGGGCACCTAACTGTATTGGCACCCAGGGGCTCTGGCTGGGGAGCAGGCGGGGCGAAACTGTCTCACTCTGTGGACCCGCGCCTAACTGTATTGCGCGCCCAGGGGCTCTGGCCGGGGAGCAGGAAGCGGGGCCGAAACTGTCTCACTCTGTGGACCCGGCGCCTAACTGTATTGGCGCGCCCAGGGCTCTGGCCGAGGAGCAGGAAGCGGGATGAAACTGTCTCACTCTGTGGACCCGGGCGCCTAACTGTATTGGCGCCCCAGGGCTCTGGCCGGGAGCAGGAAGTGGGAAGAAACTGTCTCACTCTGTGGACCCGGGCGCCTAACTGTATTGGCGCACCCAGGGGCTCTGGCCGAGGATCAGGAAGTGGGACGAAACTGTCTCACTCTGTGACCCAGGCGCCTAACTGGATTGGCGCACCCAGGGGCTCTGGCCGGGAGCAGGAAGTGGGGAGAAACTATCTCACTCTGTGGACCCAGGCGCAGGCACGCCCAGGGGCTCTGGCTGGGGGCAGGAAGCGGGAGGAAACTGTCTCACTCTGTGGACCCGGGCGCCTAACTGGATTGGCGCACCCAGGGGCTCTGGCTGGGGAGCAGGAAGTGGGACAAAACTGTCTCACTCTGTGGACCCAGGCGCCTCACTGGATTGGGGCGCCCAGGGGCTCTGGCCGGGATCAGGAAGTGGGACGAAACTGTCTCACTCTGTGGACCCGGGTGCCTAACTGTATTGGCGTGACCAGGGGCTCTGGCCAGGGAGCAGGAAGCGGGACGAAACTGTCTCACTCTGTGGACTCAGGCGCCTAACTGTATTGGCGCACCCAGGGGCTCTGGCCGGGGTCAGGAAGCGAGACGAAACTGTCTCACTCTGTGGACCCAGGCACCTAACAGGATTAGCGCCCAGGGGCTCTGGCCTGGGAAGTGGGGCAGATCTAGCTCATTCGGTGGGTCCACAGACCTGGGGACCTGGCTGCAACGGTGCTCCGTGTTTGGCTGGCCAGGGGCCTCAGGCAGGTCCAGCGGGACCTTTCAGGCAGTGGCGCCTGCCAAGAGCTTGGGAATCAGTGGTTTCCTTATATTGCAAATCCACCCCCACCCTCTGGAAGCATGCAGGAGCCAGCAAACCCTTTTAAAAGGTCCCTTTAACCTTAAGTATTCTTCTCTTTTCTTCCCCGTGAAGTGAGGCGAGGTTAGGTAGCTGCCATCTTGACCGGAAGTCCCCCAAACTTTCCTTGTTAATGTAATCTAAAAAGATGGCCAAATTAGAAGATTCGCCTCATTTGTAAAGTACTTTGTTGCGAAAACAAACATCTTCATTGCCGAACATTGTACTGTGTGAAATAAGCTCATTCGGTTCTAGGAATCAGTTGCTTTCCTACAAAGAAGGTTGAGTGCAGCAAGTTCAAACTTTCCTTGTTAATGTAATCTAAAAAGATGGCCAAGGTAGTAGATTCGCCTCATTTGTAAAGTAGTTTGTTGAGAAAACAAACTTCTTCATTGTCGAACATTGTACTGTGTGAAATAAGCTCATTCGGTTCTAGGAATCAGTTGCTTTCCTACAAAGAAGGTTGAGTGCAGCAAGTTCAAACTTTCCTTGTTAATGTAATCTGAAAAGATGCACAACTTAGTAGATTGGCCTCATTTCTAAAGTAGTTTGTTTAGAAAACAAACATCTTCATTACCGAACACTGTACTATGTGAAAGGAGCTAGTTCGATTCTAGGAATCACTTGCTTTCCTACGAAGAAGGTTGAGTGCAGCAAGTTCAAACATTCCTACTTTGTGTAATCTAACAAGATGTACAAGTTAGTGGATTCGCCACATTTCTAAAGTAGTTTCTTTAGAAAGAAACATCTTCAGTACCGAACACTGTACTGTGTGAAATAAGTTAATTCGCTTCTGGAATCACTTTAATTCCTACGAAGAAGGTTGAGTGCAGCAAGTTCAAACTTTCCTTGTTAATGTAATCTCAAAAGATGGCCAAGTTAGAAGATTCGCCTCATTTGTAAAGTACTTTGTTGAGAAACCAACATCTTCATTGCCGAAATTGTACTGTGTGAAATAAACTCATTCGGATCTAGGAATCAGTTGCTTTCCTAAAAGAAGGTTGAGTGCACCAAGTTCAAACTTTCCTTGTTAATGTAATCTAAAAAGATGTAAGTTAGTAGATTCGCCTCATTTCTAAAGTAGTTTGTTGAGAAAACAAACATCTTCATTGCCGAACATTGTACTGTGTGAAATAAGCTCATTCGGTTCTAGGAATCAGTTGCTTTCCTACAAAGAAGGTTGAGTGTAGCAAGTTCAAACTTTCCTTGTTAATGTAATCTGAAAAGATGCACAACGTAGTAGATTGGCCTCATTTCTAAAGTAGTTTCTTTAGAAAACAAACATCTTCATTACCGAACACTGTACTATGTGAAATGAGCTAGTTCGATTCTAGGAATCACTTGCTTTCCCTCTGAAGAAGGTTGAGTGCAGCAAGTTCAAACTTTCCTTGTTAATGTAATCTGAAAAGATGCACAACGTAGTAGATTGGCCTCATTTCTAAAGTAGTTTCTTTAGAAAGAAACATCTTCAGTACCGAACACTGTACTGTGTGAAATAAGTTAATTAAACTAGGAATCAGTTTAATTTCTACAAAGAAGGTAGAGTGCAGCAAGTTCAAACTTTCCTTGTTAATGTAATCTCAAAAGATGGCCAAGTTAGAACATTCGCCTCATTTGTAAAGTACTTTGTTGAGAAAACAAACATCTTCATTGCGAACATTGTACTGTGTGAAAATAAGCTCATTCGGTTGTAGGAATCAGTTGCTTTCCTACAAGAAGGTTGAGTGCAGCAAGTTCAAACTTTTCTTGTTAATGTAATCTGAAAAGATGCACAACATAGTAGAATGGCCTCATTTCTAAAGTACTTTGTTTAGAAAACAAACATCTTCATTACCGAACACTGAAATATGTGAAATGAGCTAGTTCGATTCTAGGAATCACTTGCTTTCCTCTGAAGAAGGTTGAGTGCAGCAAGTTCAAACTTTCCCTACTTTGTGTAAACTAACAAGATGTACAAGTTAGTGGATTCGCCTCATTTCTAAAGTAGTTTCTTTAGAAAAGAAACATCTTCAGTACGAACACTGTACTGTGTCAAATAAGTTAATTAACTTCTAGGAATCAGTTTAATTTCTCTGAAGAAGGTTGAGTGCAGCAAGTTCAAACTTTCCTTGTTAATGTAATATCAAAAGATGGCCAAGTTAGAACATTCGCCTCATTTGTAAAGTACTTTGTTGAGAAAACAAACATCTTCATTGCCGAACATTGTACTGTGTGAAATAAGCTCATTTGGTTCTAGGAATCAGTTGCTTTCCTACAAAGAAGGTTGAGTGCAGCAAGTTCAAACTTTCCTTGTTAATGTAATCTGAAAAGATGCACAACTTAGTAGATTGGCCTCATTTCAAAAGTCGTTTGTTTAGAAAACAAACATCTTCATTACCGAACACTGTACTATGTGAAATGAGCTAGTTCGATTCTCAGAATCACTTGCTTTCCTACGAAGAAGGTTGAGTGCAGCAAGTTCAAACTTTCCTTGTTAATGTAATCTGAAAAGATGCACAACGTAGTACATTGGCCTCATTTCTAAAGTAGTTTCTTTAGAAAAGAAACATCTTCAGTACCGAACACTGTACTGTGTCAAATAAGTTAATTCGCTTCTAGGAATCAGTTTCATTTCTACGAAGAAGGTTGAGTGCAGCAAGTTCAAACTTTCCTTGTTAATGTAATCTAAAAAGATGGCCAAGTTAGAAGATTCGACTCATTTGTAAAGTACCTTGTTGAGAAAACAAACATCTTAATTGCCGAACATTGTACTGTGTGAAATAAGCTCATTCGGTTCTAGGAATCAGTTGCTTTCCTACAAAGAAGGTTGAGTGCAGCAAGTTCAAACTTTCCTTGTTAATGTAATCTGAAAAGATGCACAACTTAGTAGATTGGCCTCATTTCTAAAGTAGTTTGTTTAGAAATCAATTATCTTCATTACCGAACACTGTACTATGTGAAATGAGCTAGTTCGATTCTAGGAATCACTAGCTTTCCTACGAAGAAGGTTGAGTGCAGCAAGTTCAAACTTTCCTACTTTGTGTAAACTAACAAGATGTACAAGTTAGTGGATTCGCCTCATTTCTAAAGTAGTTTCTTTCGAAAGAAACATCCTCAGTACCGAACACTGTACTGTGTGAAATAAGTTAATTAAGCTTCTAGGAATCAGTTTAATTTCTACAAGAAGGTTGAGTGCAGCAAGTTCAAACTTTCCTTGTTAATGTAATCTCAAAAATATGGCCAAGTTAGAACATTCACCTCATTTGTAAAGTACTTTGTTGAGAAAACAAACATCTTCATTGCAAGAACATTGTACTGTGTGAAATAAGCTCATTCGGTTCTAGGAATCATTTGCTTTCCTACAAAGAAGGTTGAGTGCAGCAAGTTCAAACTTTCCTTGTTAATATAATCTAAAAGATGGCCATTTTAGTAGATTAGACTCATTTGTAAAGTAGTTTGTTGAGAAAACAAACATCTTCATCGCGAACATTGTACTGTGTGAAATAAGCTCATTCAGTTCTAGGAATCAGTTGCTTTCCTACAAAGAAGGTTGAGTGCAGCAAGTTCAAACTTTCCTTGTTAATGTAATCTGAAAAGATGCACAACGTAGTAGATTGGCCTCATTTCTAAAGTAGTTTCTTTAGAAAACAAACATCTTCATTACGAACACTGTACTGTTGAAATAAGTTAAAATTCGGCTTCTGGGAATCAGTTTAATTTCTACAAAGAAGGTTGAGTGCAGCAAGTTCAAACTTTACTTGTTAATGTAACCTGAAAAGATGCATAACAGTAGAGATTGGCCTCATTTCTAAAGTAGTTTCTTTAGAAAGAAGCATCTTCAGTACCGAACACTGTACTGTGTGAAATAAGTTAATTAAACTTCTAGGAATCAGTTTAATTTCTCACGAAGGTTGAGTGCAGCAAGTTCAAACTTTCCTTGTTAATGTAATCTCAAAAGATGGCCAAGTTAGAAGATTCGCCTCATTTGTTAAGTACTTTGTTGAGAAAAAACATCTTCATTGCGAACATTGTACTGTGTGAAATAAGCTCATTCGGATCTAGGAATCAGATGCTT